>WUAP02075890.1:0-17342 GCA_015163945.2 Stichodactyla helianthus
CGAAACCAGCTAGTAGCATTAAAACAATGAATCGCTCTAGTCTTTGAATATTATTTCATATATATATATATATATATTTGGGAAATCGTTACAAAATTTAGTCAGTAATTTTTGTTGAAATTTCCACTACATTTTTCTGTCAAGCATGCCTTAGTCAATCAGTTTACTTTGAATCTTTGGTTGAGCTCTCAAGCGGCGCGGGAGCAGTCCTATTCTTGCGGAAGCAATTCTCGAAGGGGTTTCTAATGCGTTTGTCCGTTATAATATAAAGAAAAGGGATCAGCGAAAAAGTTATGTATGAGCACGTAAAAGTTGTGAGGTAGTAACACCTGATGGTCGACGACAATGGATAAATATTTCTTAGCCATCTGAATATCCCGAAAGGAATCCACACTACACTGTACGTTATTGCGAACGATAAAGCACTGTAGACCAGGCGGACCTCTTTGACGGTGCTTTGAGCACCGAGAGTACTGCGGACTGATTCCACGTGGTGGCGAAGCTTTCGGTCGACAAGAAACAAGTTCCAAAAACAAGTAATATTTGCTGTGGGAATAAGAATAGTAGTCACAACAATAAGCGCGATATTTGAAACATGTCCAGCATTTCCTTGTTCGCCCATGGATCGGACTTGAAAACCCTCACAGTTTGTATTCCCCGAGTTATACTCAATGATGTAACCAATCATAGAGAAAAAGTAAACGATGAAAATACACGCGATGATAGCCCAGGACGCCTTTTGAGCTATATCGTATGTCAGTAGCCTTTGCTGTGGGAACTTAGTGATGGCCTCGTAACGGTCGTAGCACAAAACTGCAAGTGTCAAATACCCAGTTTGAAGAAAGAAAAAAAGAGTAAACAGTTTAACAAAGCATAATCCGTTTGCCAAGTTCAGATTCAAGGGAATTCGTCCGATGAATACGACGTCCAGGTAGTGAAGAGGAAGACTCAGGAAACAAGCGAACAGGTTGGAGACGGAGATATGTAAAAGAAGAATCTTATCGGGAGACTTTCTTCCCTTCAGATCACGACGTACAAAGCGAATGACGAGGGAGTTCCCAAGCAAGCCAGTGAGGACAACTAACACGGTGATGCACAGCATAAAAGTTCTGCTGGGACATTCGGCCTTCCCCTCTGAAGGAGAAGACGAAGGAAACGATGAATTCAAGGAGAAATTAAAGGACGAGTTCATTTTTCAACGATCTTAAAAAGTGGAGTGTCTTACTGCGCTCTTTATGATTCATGCAGCTTTTTTATATATACCAATGAAAATTAAACGAATTCTGCTTTTAATTTTATTTCGAATTCAAACATCCGTTAATTAAGATAATTTGATAATTCTCTTCACATCAAATTAGGGACATTTTTCTCGCGGATGGGGGTGGAAGTCGGTGGGATTTGTAAAACGATAAATTACCTGACCCCTCCCCCCCATGTGTAGTTGCAAAAAAATTGAGGCCTACTTCAAACTTTTTTTTTATTTACGAAAAATTACACTGACCTGTTAGTGAAGTTATTTCATGACTCCCCTAGAAACCCCTATCCCCCACCCCCACGAACAAAAATTAGCCGTCCCTTGAGAAGAATTGCGAAGTGGTTTGAATAGACCTAATTACCTTGGACGTAATGTTTACCCATTTCAGACCACGTCATTCTCTTGAGAGTACGATTCTTTGTTTCTTGACCTCAAACAAAGAACCGTATTATTAAGAGGATGACATAAGGTGTAAAATGGGAAAACATTACGCCCAAGGTAATTAGGTGTATTGTTTTGCATTGCTTAACTAGTGTACTATTGTATTAACGGAATTAAATTGTGAATTAGGAATCTCTTAGAACAGGAAAGATCCAAGCACGACATAGAATTAGCAGTGAAAAGTTCTGGGCAACGGTTTGTCCATAAAGAGAAGATTTACTAAGAAATGAGGATGATTTTTTCGTTGGTTCTATCCCGTGCCTTAAGGATTTTCTCTAAAAATCCCAAAGTATTTACCTCTCCACAAAGTCTTTTAATGCGACCAATGTCAAACTGCACCAACAGAATGGAAGGCCACGCCAGTTTCAAACACTCTATTGCACAATCAGAAGGCCTTGATTACATCCTTTCAGTGCTGTATTGAATGTCGCATTAGCTGAGTGAGCAAGCATATGAATTGTACAGCGCCTCACGTGTTAAAAGGTTCGTTAGCTTAAGTGGCACGTTATGCAATCGTAGTTCCTTGGTGAACAAATGGCTTGCAAACTTTGTGCGTGGTGTTAATGTGCGTAAAGCCATGTGCAGATAGAAGAGGAAATTATCTTAAGATTATCAGATTATCTGTTGATAGTATCGAAAGTAGGATCTAAACTTTTAATACTGTCTTTGTTTTCTTCGTACTGACTCAAAAATGTTTCAGAACATTTTAGATAGCCTGAGTGTGCAAAGCCCCTCCTCCATCTGCCGTAATGATGATGATCATGACGATAATTGTTATTTTTATTCCTATAGCATCATATTTAGTTCTCTAATTCTCACGCTGTTGATTGTTGTTGTGCCATAATGTCCCATACGGTAACGTCCATGTGCCGGCATACCTTATGTTATATTACCTGGCCTGAAGTACCCGAATATATTGAGAAATGAATTTTTAGCGAGCAAAGAAAAAATTCAGCTGGCAAAGTGTTGCGGGTATGACCAAAGTCCGGAATTTTCAAGGATTAACAAAGGACCTTTTTCTCAAATTCAAGCAAGATTGCATGATAAAGAGATAATATTTGCATTTCATAAACATATTTCAGGGCAGTGTGCCTCTTAAAAGAACACCACAATCTCCAGACTTCTGATGTAGAAGACCACCTTTTCTGAGCACACTCGCCGACGAGCTGTCACACCTCTTGTAAGACTCCTTAGAATCTCGATCACTTTAGTCAACATGTCTTTATCACCCACTGATTTCCAAAGTGTTTAGAGAGAAATGAATGCGCATGCGCCAGTCTACTGACGTCAATGTTGAGTATGAGCTGTGGAAACCAGGTTGCTTGGAGAGAAGTGAGAAACTTGGAAGTCTAGTTCGAATAAATTGACTGTTGAATGCTGCAGGAATAAGATCTTTCGCAGAATTTCCTGAAATAAGAACTGAAATTAAAAACTTGTTGACGTCAGTTGATGAGCCAGGGTGAGCGGCGTTACAGCGGTCTGCGGTTTCAGCAGTTACGGGATGAAGATGGTAGAGCCCAACACATTATATGACGTTTTATAAAATGAATTAAACTTTTTTATTGACATGCCTGAATCAGTCCTGCATTATCAGGGTGGAACGTAGGTTACGCGTGACGCGTGATTCGGGATAAAACAAGTGCGTGATACGTAAAAGTAACAAATTTTAGAGCGCGATTCGTGAATACCGGATTTACCGTGACGCATGTAATTGTACCGCCGGACATTAAACATTATACGTGATGCGTGAATTTCAGAAATATCGATGCGTGAAACGCGATGCTGACACCCCCCCCCCCCCCCAATTCCTGTCCCATCCTGAATTTTTAGTCTCCACTCATTATATTTCTAAAAAACGATAATGATAATGGTATTAATAGGGTTTTAAATGTTTATGCTTTCTAGAGGCCTAATTACCCAAATTTGTTATTCCTAAGATTATTTTTGTATTGAATTTTTGTTCATATCTATTATACTTAGATGGAAAAAATATTAATATTTAAGTTAAATTAAATAAAAAAACAAACTGCAAAAAACTACCACAACGTCATTAGGAAAGAAATGTATACAAAACGAAAAGAAATAAATTCAGGTGATTAGAAACTGTCCAGTAAAAACTAATTGAATTGGAAAAAATTGATATTCAAAGTTGGTATTCAATAAATAAGAATTCATTTTGGAAGCTCAAACTTGTTTTTAAACCGTCTAGGATTAATTCACTTAATTACGCAAACGCGGGGGAGAGTTCCATATGGCAGTAATATCACTGACAATTCTTACCTATTAAACGTTAGCCACAAATTCGTGATTTACAAGACTGTTATGTCAGTCCTCAGTTATTGATAATTCTTTGATACGAAACCACAAGTTTTGTGCAGAGTCACAAGTTTCGTGTTGTTTTAGACGTATTCAGTAACGCAGTTTCAAGACATTAAGGTTTTGACGCTATTTCACTATTACAACATCAGTCACGGGACGAACTATGAACTGTAAGGAAAGACTATCATTTCCTCTGGAATTCGAATCGCATATTTTGCCCGCGAATTAAATAGTCAACAAACGAAGAAGAAGAAGAAGAAAAAGTGAGTATCGCAAAAATCACATTTCTATCAAAAAACTTCGTTTTGGTATTTTTTTCTCCTTAGAAATGTTCAAAACATACGTTATCTACATTAAAAATACCACATAAAATGATAGTTGCTGGTCATGCTCGCTTAAACGTGAAAGGATGGAAGAAAGAAAGAAAGGAGGAGAGGGAAGAGAAGAGGTATTAAGAATATTTTTTCATTTTTATTTTCGTGAAGAGAATAGTTATGATGTATACCTAACAATCTATATTCTTGGTTAAAAAAGATAAAAAGCCACTCAAATAATTATAATGATAAAACATGGCTAAAAGCAATTGAAGAATATGAGAGGAATAAAGACATCCTCTTTCAGATGTGACAGGTCGGGAAAAAAAGTGTGGTAATTTAACTGGTTAGGTTTTCTCTCTGATGTTGAAGCTATTTTGGTCTTTAGTGACGTAATGTACTCTTGTACTTCACCCTCCCTAACTGAACATCTAACTCTCGTCATTAGGATTTACAGCGTTCTGGCATAATCACATTTGACTAAATTTAATACTTGTGTGTGTTGTGTGACAAGTGCATACCATTGTGGCCTCAGTGTTTTGTCTTATCAACACTTCCGTCCGAATACCATTAAATGATGTCCTTACGGCGCAGTTTCTTCAAATAAATATTTTTGTAAGATGTCTCAGCCATAATGTTTCGCTTCTGGTTAGTTTCGAAACGTTGAGTCATGCAATGTATACGTCTACGTTGAGATATCGAAACAAAAATAACATTTTGATGGGCTACCTGTGGTAAAATTTCCACAGGGCACCCAATGTCCAAATTTCTCTTAAATTCTTTTAAATAATGAGGAAGAAATATATTTTTATTTGGAAATTATATATTCATATATTTACCTTTTCTTTCAGCATTGATACTTGGCAGTCTAGAGATGATCCGGTAAAACTGCGGTTTCACATCAAGCATCCGAGATTCCCAGTGACTCGGGGAATATTTAACGGTCTAAAACAGCATCTTCAGCTGATGGTGTTGTTCTTCCAATAATAAAATAATGTATTCCTGTTTTTGATCTAGTCAGAAGATGAAAAAAAATGTCATAGTACTGCATATGAAAAATTTTTCTTAAAAGTATCGCGGGATACGTTCACAAAAAAAGCGTTAATTCGGCAACAAACGAACGACTAGCAAAGAAATACATTTTCAGTTTTGAACATCACTGTGTTGAGTCTGGATACCACACTTCTGTACAATATCAAAATTCTCTCCTACTATGTACATCAGTGCACTGGTGGTTCAGTGGTAGAATTCTCGCCTGCCACGCGGGAGGCCCGGGTTCGATTCCCGGCCAGTGCAAATGAAATTTTTTTTTTCTTTTCTTTTGACACATTTTTTTTTTTTCGTTTAATTTGACACCAACAAATATAACTACGCTGCTGTTTTCTATATAATTTCGATTCCCGACCACTACATTTGAAATTTAACTTTTTTTTTGTTAACAATACACATCTCCTTACTTTGTTATTCCTTTGCAGTTATTTCGTATACTGTCTTCATCTCCAGGTGTCTTAATATTTTTTATATTCTTGACGTGATTCAAGGCCGCCTCATTAGCTTGCATTCTTCTGTTCGTGACATCGAGTACTCGTTGTAAGGGACATGTGTACTTTCCAATGTGAAATTTACCCTAGAACGAGATTGGTCAATCAATGAGCGTGAGATGGTAAGGACAAAACGTCTGCCTAAAGGGTTGGAGTGTACAAAGGTACAGCAAGGAGTGGACTAAACATCCAGACCACTTGATCTTACGGATTTCAACGGAGTCCGCAACAAACAACAACAACAAATAAACAAACAAACTAACAAAAACAATCAATCCCAAAACAAAACGAAGCAAAACAAAAAGAAACAAAAAACAGCAAAAACCAACAACATTGAAAAACGCAGAAAGAAAGAAAGAAAGAAAGAAAGAAAGAAAGAAAGAAAGAGAATAAAGAGTGGAAAGGAAGAGAAGAAGGAATACAAAAGTAAAACAAAAGGAAAAGAAAAAAGGGAGGCGCTCGCTAAGTCTTACCTTAGCTATCTTGTGATTATAAGACAGCGACTCGTTTCCATTTTTAGCATGCTTTCCTATTGGTTCTGATAAAGTTCGGTTTCTTGGATCAACGGCCAACATCAGTACACTGCCTGGTCCTTTACTATACAAAGATAGACGCTCAGATAAACTATGTGTGCCTAACCTGGTCCTCTGTGCTTCGTGCCATAATGCACGTACTGTATAAAATGATAAATTTTCACTTGAAGCTCTTTCTCGTACAGTTTCAAAATCCCAAACTTTTTCATCTTCTGTAAAAATATGTTTCTTTGAATTCTGTCCAGGAAGCCTATGGAACTGACGAACCATTTTTACGTACTCGGTAAAATTAGTATCTTTTCTGGCGTTACGAACCAGAGCGTATTTCTCAAGAACATCAAAATTAAACTTTCTTTCGTTCACTGATTTAATCCCTGTAGTTTCTGAGCCAGGTTTATTTTCGGTTTTCTTGCTATTAGAATCATTTTCCTCACTTTTATAAGCGCTTTGGCTCTTGATTTCTCGATTTTTCTGAATGTCTAAACCTTTCTGAAGATTTTGTTGTCGTTCACTCGTCATTTTAGTATTTACTTCCATTTTTTTACTATTATCATTATGATTTTTCATTTCAAGGGAAGGGAGCTTTGCCCTAAGGTTGTACTTGCAATTCTTCTCTGTTTTAATTGGTCGAATCATTCCCTGAGTAAAAGAAACACTCGTCATAGTAATCGAAGTCTTTGGTGAAATGCAGTCTGATTTTTCAACTTTTCTAAACACATCGTCACTGAATCGTTTCTTTAATTTGTTTCCTCTTCGAGTTTTGAGTCTTTCTTCGTATCTTAGAAGAGTAACAATGGGCGAGTCGTTTGAGATGGAGATCGAGTCTTTTTTTTGTAGAGTTTCATCTTTTGACTCATGGAAGGCAAATGGGAACCCGGTGTTATAACTCGGTACTGATTGGCTCGTGGTCACGTGGTCACCTGTCGATGTAGCCGAATCACAGCCTTTGTCTGATAGACGTGCCAGAGAAATGGCTGATTTGCGTGACAGTGTCCGTTCTCTGGAGAGGAGCTGTTCAGGGGGAAGGTTCTTCTGAGAGCCATTTTGCCCAGGCGTAGAAGGGTTTGTTTTACTGCATTCAGGCTTAGTCTCTTGAGCATGAATGCTTTCCTTTTGATTCGGTTTCTGAAATCTTTTTGCTCGTTCTTTTGACCGACGTTTTCTTTCGAAGGATTCCACTAAGGCACACTTGTAGCGTCGCCCTAGAAAGAAAGTCGGAAACAGTTCAAAGTATTGGATTATGAAGCAAAGCCTTTAATCAAATAACACACTGAATGACTTTAATCAAATAACACAATGACTTTACTTGGGGTTCCCCGTACCCATCTCCTCCTCCTCTACCCCCTGCCATTTCCAACACGGTGATGATGATGGAAGAAACAAAATGGATCGTACTGATACTAATTCTGATTATCAGTTCAGGGCCACGCGAAATATGCAGTGAAATTCGGTGAAGGAATGCGTTCGTTACATGTGGCTGTGGTGCCCCATGAACGTTGAAATGCCGTTCCTAGTATTTTGATTGGATGAGTTGTAACATCGTTCGCTGCGATTGGTCCAATCTCGTACCGTGACCGTGCCATGTGCCGTACGTTTTTTACCGGATCTTACGCAATAATTTTTCCATCGGTAGGCTAAAAGCTATGGCATTATTGTCCTACCTTTGTCATCATCAGAGTTACATTTATCCTCGAACCATGATTCAATTCCTAAAAGAAAAGAGATGGTATTAGACTAAAGCCAACAGTTATGCCTTAAGGCACTACTTACCCCTCCCCACTCAGTCATTTATTCATGTCGCAGCAGAATCTCTTCACCCCTCCCCCCTCAGCTATACATTTACCTATATCATCTCGCAGTAGAAACTCTTCACTATGGCTCCATCCACAAAGCCTTTCTTTCTTTTTTTCCTTTTCTTTCCTGTGAAAAACCAATTAAAATAATAATTGGAATGAAAGAAGGAGATAGGAAATGAGACAAAGTAACTAAACGCAATTTGGGTCCACTTCAACTACTTCACTTGAATTTTTTATGGCGCGTTTCCCAGCGAGAAGACGAAATGTTATCAATTGTATTCTATTTCCTCTAGAGAATAAAATCCTTCGTTCAACATGAATTGAATGAAGTGTTTTGTTCTAATAGCAATGTAAACACGAAAATACATTAAGGTTTAATAACATGCAGCTGTTATTTTCAAACTAACAGCTATATTGAAACTGTACAAAATGAGCTCGGGTGGCAAATAAGTTTCGCTTTTCCGGATATACTTGAATATTTTAATTTACACTATATTTTCTGAATCTTCTAACTATTGAATATTAATATAAAATAACCTTACACATAAAATATAACCTTACACATAAAATATTTGGAATCGATCTAAGGTAAAATTTGTTTAATTATTTAATGTAATGCTGCAATAAACTGACGAAGGAATGAAGGGTAAGCGAAAAAACTACGTTAATACAAGTTTATAAATAGTACAAAATTTCAAACTGCGAGTGACGAGCAACTTCTTACCTTGGCGCTGATGGAGTGTGTGGCTTGTTGCTTTTCATTTTGATGGAGTTTTGACCAAATCTCGAAGTAGTTCTTCAGAATTACTAACTTCGCCAATAAGAACTCACACAAAAGACTAATTTCAAAGCTGCAAATTTACCGGGCTTGGAATGAAGCTTCACTGAAGCTCTACCGGGTATGTATTGTTTAGCTGTTTCTCGTTTCTATGGCGGTGTAAACTTGGCTAATGATTCTGTTTGCACTTCGTTTATTTGGATTAGACGCCATCAATTACTGAATTCTTTGCTTGATTGGCAAGCTGCACTCGTTCACTGAACCCTCCGGTCATTCTCTTTCAGAATTCATCTAGCAACTCAAAAAAAGAGGAGAATTTTCGTATTGTACTGACTTCACTGCCGGCGCCATTGGCTCAGAATTCACCACAAGAAGTGTTTACGAAATACATCGTAGAAAATTCTTTATTGTTTAATATTTCAAAGGATTAATGGCATTTTCGTCACTCGTAAATCCCGAACAAACACCTCGTTTTTAAACCTCAACACTGAACTACAATAACGATAATTAGTTTGGTTGTCTTAACTAACGACCATTTAATTGTGGTCTAATCTCGTGGCATTCAATTCAACTATAAGATATATAAATATGTTGTACACTCTCACTTCGAATTCGTATTTGCATCATGTAGTGTTGTACTCTGTTGATATGGTTTGTTGTCAGTAAATAAGTGTTAAAGAGGTATTAAAATCGACTTTATTTCTGTAATTTCAGTTAGACACGCCTTTTGGGTTTGAGAGAAAGCCATTAGAAAAAGTATCGTGTTTAAACGTTTAGAAACCATGGATTAGACAATGGCCATGGGTTGTTGGAAGTTTGCGAATGTGTACATACATTAGGGGCTGTTGATGAGTTGTCCAAAGAGTGGACGTTTAACAAGCAAGCAAGCAAGCAAGCAAGCAGGCAGGAGATGATCTCATATGATACAAACCAAAACACTACCCAGTAATAATAGAACGTTTTCCAAGATATTTATTATTAAAAACATACCGACAAAAAGAATTGAACAATTGAACAATTGATTTTTCAACACAGTCACTGACCTGTGTAAACGATGTCCTTACTCGCATGACATCTCAAATGAATTAGAAACTATTGACGGAACTGTCAATGGTCTGCATTCATTATTTTTCAGCTAAAACAAATCAAGAAATTATTGATAATTTTCCGCTGAGTGTTCTAGTACATAAAACTTTTTAAGCAAAAGCAATCCTTGATGAATGCTGGCATTCAGCCTTCTTGGCAGAATAAGTTCTTTTTGTAGAAAGGGGTAAGGAGGATTCTTTTCGGTGGGGTGGACCAAGGAAATGCTTCTGTGAAGACGGATACGATCGTCATACAACATAATCTTGTCTAAAAACAATGCGAAGGAGAATAAAAGTTGTAAGAGTGTGAGGACTATGACTGAAGAAGACAACGAATGATGATTCGCTGTTCAAAGTAAGGCAAGATTTCCAGTCCTTATTTATTCTTGTTTTTATCATTCTCTCCTCAGTCCTTCCCAAGGCTGCACGTGCCAATCCCAGTCTTTCGTCCTTTGTGTGTAAACCAGCTATGACGTGATCATGATAAAGTACATTTTTGACTTCAAAAACACTTATAATAGCTCTTGTATCTTTTCAAGATAAGTTGGCTTTGTCTTTGCATGATAATCATAGTCATCATCACCATCATAGCTTAGGCATCATCATCTCCTCTATTCAAGATAAGCTGGTCTTCTCTTAACATCATAATCACTATCATCATCACCATCATAGTTTTGCTTTTTATCGGTTCCTTGGTTGTCTCGATAAAAGTCTCTCAACGATCTTCTGAGCGTGAAACTTCCACGTGGGTCTTCGTTATCCTCGACATGACGAGGTTTCCTCACGTGAATCTTTCTTAACGTGAAGTCCAGCTTTGTAGCTGCCGATGAACGAACTGTAACGGGTTTTGAGTCGTGCTCATACCCCTTCGCGGACACTGTTACCTCATAGGAACCTGGTACCAAGAGCCGCCAGTAATCACCATCATCGGCGGTGAAGACGTCGTGGGGTCGATTAGCGATGTTGATACGAGCATCTTTGATTGATTTACCGTCCTCGTCCTGAATGATTCCATGGACGCCTTTATTAGCCTGACGTGAATAGACAATAAGTGTCATTAATAATGCACACATGCACAATAACCCTTCTTGACTCAGGAATTAACTATATGCCTATCTATGAAAAGATCCTAAGATATGGAGATAAATCTACACCTTGAATGCATATATAGAGGATATTACACGGTGGCGCGGAGACATGAATTTATTTTCGAGTGGTGAAAACAATATTTTACGAGCGAGCGCAGCGAGCGAGTAAAATGTTGTTTTTAACACGAGAAAACTAAATTCATATCTTCAAGCCAACGTGTAATGTTCTTTTTATTATATGGACTCTTCATTTTTTTTCTTGACAGCCAAGATGAACTTCATAAGAATATTTTGAAGCTCAGAAAACAGCAGTGTTTCTATCTCCCGTTGCTCATTTATCGCTGCCAGATATTCTCTGAAGATAGATCATATTCGGTTTTTTTTACAGTATTTTCGTTTTCATTTTCTTTTGAAAACTTCACCAAATCGTCGTCTGAAACCTCTACGAAAAAACCCGAGCCGCCATTTTTTTGCAGGAACAAGCGACAAGAAACTGCCCGGAATGATTTTTTAGGACGCGCGCGTATATCCGGGACATTTGGTGCATAATTTTTTTCATATCTTCACTAGTGAAAATATGGAAAATACGAGTGTTTTAGTTTCCGGTAAAACACTATTATCCATATAATAAAACATTTCACCTGATCACTTTGGCAAAATTTTGTTTGTTTCTGTTAAAAATTCTTGGTTGCACGTTTCAACATCGTGACCATATTTTTCATAAGGTCCTTTTGTCTGCACTACTGACATTGACATCAAGACTTTGTCTGTTGATCCTCTTGGGAATGGTTGGACGTACTATCAATATGTTAATTATCTTTAAAAAATTTTAACCACCAAAAACAAAAAACAAAAACAAAAACAAACAAATGTGATAACATAACTGAAGTCATTTCTTGATTTGCCACGGTGGTATTTGATCCTCGTGGGGAATGGTTGCAAACCATAAATTCTTCGCTCCTAGTGGGTTAAGACAACTTACCTGTTCAACAAAGCTTAGCAAAGCTTCTTTATTTTCACTCCAATACTCCGGCAGACTAGAAGCATTGGGAAACTTTTCACAACCAAGCTCCAAGGTGACCTCAAAACAATTCGAATTGACGTAGTTGTAATCCTGCATTCCGCCAGACATACTGAACCAATCAGCGCCGTTTGTAATACCATCAATAAAATGCTCCTTTTGTCTATCCTTGCACTTCCAGGGAGCATTAGCAAGGTGCATTGTAGGATGGGACTGGCTGTACGACCTGGCGACTTCCCGAAACACGTCATCATCAGGAGAAGCACTGTAGGACGTCTTCCCAGAAGGATTATCATCATATGGGTAGCTCGCTACCAGGGCACCTGCATGGAGACTGGCCGAGAGAACGAAGGGATTGGAACGAATCCACTTCATAACAGCACGGGTTTCTGGTTGTGGGGGTCCTGTGGTGCTCGGAAAAAACTGGTCCGGGAAGTTTCTGTTCAGATCGATACCATTAGCGTTTTTACTTCCTGCACTGTGCTGGTCATCCGTGGCCGCCATTTCGTACCCGTCTGGGTTCATACTCGGTAATATATGAATACGAGTCGTATCGATGATGTTTGTGACTCTCTTATTAACGCCATAGTTATGACAAAGATATCGAATCAGGTGAAGCAGCATTTCTTTACCAATCACCTCGTTACCATGGATATTTGCCACATACTTGACCTCAGGCTCCTCCGGTTCGTGTTGTCCTGGATTATTAGAGATTTCCATGACCCAGAGTTTACGGTTCTGTACAGATTTACCGATGTCGTACAGCCTCGCGATGTCCTTGTGCTTTCGAGCAAATTCCTTCAACAGCCAAGTCATTTCTTCGTAATTGTGGTGTCGGAAACTTGAATTCTTTTCGTGAATTTCGTCCACATGAATCTTGTGAACAACCTTGGACGGACTATCCTTGGTGGTGGTGGTGGTCTTTTCGTGTACCACATGTTTCTGTTGCTTTACTGGAGCCGATACTTTTGGCTTAGGCTTGACGGCTTTGACTAGTTTCACTTGGTCAGCTTTGGCGGGAGCCAAATGTTGTATCGGCGATTTAGTCGGAGCTTTTGCTGCAGTTTTGACTGTTTTACTTGGAGCCTTTTTTAAGATCGACTCGGGAGGCTTAGCAAAGGTCGTTAGTATATTAACACAGAGAACCAAAGCTAGAACTTTGAGGAACCCCATAATCGCCTCGAACGCTTCAAAGCCTTGTTGTAAATAAAATGCAGACTAATGGATTCAGGTTTTTAGAGCAAGCATGAGGAAGAGCCAAAATCAGTGATGATACGAGTCAGCCCCACCCTAGAGATCAATCAACCACATGAACTTTAAACAGCAACAGTTCCATTACAAATGGATCACCTGGATTCTATTTTAGCCATCTCACTAACAAAAGGAAACGCCCTAAACTTCTCCAGATTTGAGATCACTACGTCAGCTTTAAGCAGCCAGGAAGAGTAATTTCTTCTTTACAAAGCAGACCTTTCAAAGTAGGATCTTTCAAGCGATCCATGTTTATCAAAACATCATGAACTGTTGTAGTTTTTCATTTTTTCGGTGCAATTTGAATTTCATTCAAGCTTTTTCCAAATGCCCAATAATGAAAAACTGAAATTTCAATTACAATCCCAAATCTCCTAAAAAAGGGAAATTGATACTTCATCAAGAGTAGCTTTCAGTGTTTATTTTTGTAGTCGATGAAGCAAAAAGATTCCCACAGTGCAATCTATCCTGTGATGTGTCACAATACCTGCGTATTCCAGCCTGTAATTGGCTGACTTGTTTATTAAATAAACAGGTACTAACTGGAGTTCGAACGCTTCTTACAGTAAATTGTATAAACAAACAACCCAAACAATGTCTTACTATTTTTCTCTTTCTATAAACACTAATTGTTTATTATTTCGCTCTTTGTGTTTTCTTGTTTCTAGATTTTTACGTTCGATTTTTAATTCTTTTGAGCCATTTTTCGACCTCAGTGTTTTGTTCTGAACCCAATGTTTTTTTTGTCACATCTTTAATCTTGTTAAGAAATCAAGCTGGTAATTTTTAAAATTGTGAGTCAAAAGTAAGGTAGGGAACATTAATTCACGATAAGTTAGAGGTTTTTTGTCGCAGCATTGTCCCTCTTAAACTGTGAAAGAAGAGAGTTTCGCTCGCTTTCGATCGCCCTGATTTTCGTAATCACATCATACTTTCTTGCTCTACCTCACAGTTCTATCATACGGCGATGTTGCCTTTGGTTTTGATAGTTTGTTTTATTGTTGTATGTTTTCCTCTTGTAGTTTGTTCTTGTTCGTGCTGTTGTCAGATGCTGTGCTTGTGCTGCTGCTAGCTCATTAATCACTTTGTCTAGAGTGTCATTAGAGTTCAGGAACTGTCAGGGACAACTTCACGAAGCGGTCATTTAAGATCAATCGAACTGATCAAGAAGATGCTTTATAAATGTAAACTGAACTTTTTAAATTTTCATCCCGATTATTCGCTTTATCGTTGAAAAAGAACTCCATAAGACATTGAACATTTGATATAAGACTTTTCATCTTGGATTTTAAGAGAGTTCTCAGATGCATTGAGAAGTCGTCTAGTTATCTGATCGTTATGGACATATTTTCCACCAGTGACCCTTTTCTGTGACCACCAACAGGTGCCCAGGTCTAACTACTATGTTCAAGCACGATTTTCAACTACTGCTATAATTAGCAGTGCCATACTATGCCAGCTCGCGACAGGCACACCCTGCCTGGCTCAAAATGGAGTTGTCTTTAAATAACAATGAACGCAGACGATATTTGAAGACAGAAGCAAAGATAGCACAGGAGTGTTCGAGGTCATCTATAGGAATTATAATTTGTTTATTTCGAGGATTCGCGAGAATCCCTTGCAGCAAGTTCTGGTTGGCCTTCCAGCAGGACGAGGTTCACAATGGGGAGTTTAATTGTTCTGTGTGGAATTCTTGGCCTGATTTTTCAGTGTTCACAAGCCATTCCGTTCCAAAAGCTGCTAGAAAATACGGACGAAGAAAGCAATGTTACAGTGATTACAGAGTCGAACAACACGAGCCAGGGTATCGTGTCTGATCTCTTAGACATTGACAAATTCAAACACCACAACTACGAAGAAATGACCTGGTTCTTAAAGTATTACGCCAAGAAATACCCTGCTATAACTCGCTTGTATTCTATCGGCTACAGCGTACAGAATCGCAGGCTTTGGGTGATGGAGATCACAAATAACCCTGGGAAACACGAGCCAGGCGAACCTGAGATGAAATACATAGGTAATGTTCATGGTAACGAAGTAATTGGAAAAGAACTATTGCTCCAGCTGATTAAATACCTCTGTGAGAACTACAACAAGGATATGGAGATAAAGAAGCTTATCGACACCACGAGGATTCATATCTTCCCAAGCATGAACCCTGACGGGTACGAAGTGGCGTCCGTGCGAGGGCGTGGTCATAACTTTATCGGTCGAAGAAACGCACATGGCGTGGACTTGAATCGTAATTTTCCAGACCAATTCTTCCCGAGCACCCAAGGTCCTCGTCAGCCCGAGACCCGAGCAGTCATGAAATGGATTAAGGACTATCCTTTTGTGCTATCTACGAGTTTACATACCGGGGCTTTGGTAGCGATTTACCCGTACGATGATTCCCCGTCCGGGCAGACCCTGTACAGCGCTACCCCGGATGACGATGTTTTTAGGAAATTAGCCAAGACGTACTCCCTGGCACATCCCATCATGCATCTGGCGAACCCAAAGTGGAACTGCACGAATATAAAGGAGGAGAATTTCATCGACGGCATAACGAATGGTGCTAGCTGGTTTGGTATTTCAGGTGGAATGCAGGATTATAACTATGTCCATTCCAATGCGTTTGAAATCACAGTTGAAGTCAGTTGTGAGAGATTTCCTAAGGCTGAAAAATTAGAAAAATACTGGAACGATAATCGAAGAGCGCTGGTCAAGTTGATAGAACAGGTAGGTCAGCCAGTGGTTTATTGAATTAGTCTTATCATGGAGCAAAACACTTGTCCAGTTTGTCTATCACGTTTTTAGATCAAACGAAATCAGAATTCATTTTCTCTTGATTGGCTGAGTGTCTTACACAGTTAATTCTACCATACCATAATTCTTCTTGGTGCGCAAGCAAGCGTAGCAGTCTGCCAATGGTAAAAATGCAGGTCAAATTTTAGTACTGGCATTTTCATTTTTTATTTCGATCCCTGCAAGCGAAATCAGAAGTTGGTCAGGAGGCAAATGTGGGATAAACTGCGGAAAAATGATAGAACAAAATAGAAAAAAAGAACTATTCCTATTCATGATTAGACAGAGTAGACATACTCCCCTAAAACTACAAGCAATTTCCAACTCGCTTTTGTCCCCTGCCTCGTACGCATGCGCTAATCCTAAAGAATTCTGGGTAATGCTTGTCTCATCTTTCACAGGTTCATCATGGAGTCCACGGATTCGTCAAGAGCACCAAAGGCCAGCCAATCAAAAACGCGAACATTCGGATCTCAGACCGCCGTCACCAAGTCACGACCGCCAAGGACGGGGATTACTGGAGACTACTCGTACCAGGCTCCTATGATGTGACTGCCTCGGCCAAAGGATACGAGCCACAGACCAAGGTCGTTGAAATCAAAAACGGAGAGACGGAGAAGTATGTTAATTTCACTCTTAGATCGAGTGACGAACTTCGGCCAAAATTCTCGAATGGACATGATGATTTCATATCCAGAGTAATGGTACGTATCATGACGTAATGTTAGTGTTTTTGTGTGAGAGTTGAGATCGTTTGTGTTGTCATAAAGAAAACATGTGGAGGTGAAGATGGTTGTGTATTGTGCAGGTGTCTGTCTTATGACGATGAGTGTCTCTGTCTTTTTTAATCTCTCCCTTCTTTTGATCAAGTGTCTACTGTAATACATACATCTGGGATTACCTTACTGTTAGCTGTTTCACGCAACACTGTCTGTGTCCTTCAGCTAGTGTCTATTTGTGTCTTTCGGCGCTTAACCCTTCCCTTTCAATAGGTGGACGTAAATTTTATATAATTGTCATTGTGATGTTAATTTGCCAACCATTTTAACAATAGGCTTTGTCACATTGCTTTGTTGGATGATCCAATAGATTTTTGGTTAACAATAGGTTTTGTCACATTGCTTTGTTGGATG
>WUAP02076001.1:0-17339 GCA_015163945.2 Stichodactyla helianthus
AACTACTAAACTACTAAACTGTAAACAGGATAAACATGACCATCTACTAACAAGATTAACCCACTTGCTATGATCAGCGAATATTTTGTTTCAGGCTCTGATCACTAAACTTTTGAGTTCCCTTTGGTCCTTGTGGGATCCGTTTGGAAACTACTTTAGAAGCTGTAGACATGCGCAGACTATAAAGAATGCAGAGCATTCAGTAGTTTGGTAATTATCAAATAGAGAAAAAAATAAATTTCTACTGCAGAGATACTTGGTACTATTAGTGACAAAGCGGCGTTTGTGTCCTTAAATCGAAATCTTTATTGTGACAGTACAAATAATTAATGACTTCATTACGATTCTAGCTACTTCATTTGGGGTCTTTATTATAATAATTTATTATTACTTATCATCCCTCCCATAGTTCAGTTAGCTCTTCCTGTTCATTCTCATATAACATCTGTTTTGAAAAGGTTTTTTCGCCTAAACTGATCGATGTAACGTTACATTTCAGGGTCGTGACGACTAGGTTCGGTTTTTATTTATTTACCATATAAGTCTACATTCAACCTTGAATATTTTAGACTTTTCTCAGTGATTATCGCCTTTCTTTTTTTTTAAATAAAAGAGTGTGATATCTGATCCCTGATACTATTTCTGACCTCTTTCTTTTTCGTATTTTACTAGCTTAAAACGTGTTGGTTTATCGTAATTTTGGCTTCTAAAAGACTTTACCGACTCTAGCTAAGGGCAAATTTTGACTCACAATTTGTAACATTATTATTGTATATATCTCTATCCATTCTCTTTATTATGACTACAAAGACATTTACTTTCATTATCTACGATCATTCTCTTGTAATGTTACCACTCATGATACTGGACCTGTACCATTGTTCTACCTCAATAGCCACGTCTTACGTATATGCGTAGGAATATTTACACACCAGAGAGCCTTAAAGACACCACACGATTGATTGACATTATCTACCGGACGCGTGGGCTTGTTTTTCACTTTCCGCTTTCATTGAAACATCGAAGATTAAAATCACATAAACTGAACATGTCATTTCAAGTGTATATTTCAACGGAAATACAATAAAACTTATTGAAATATTAAAAATTTTAACGATGGTTTGATTTCATAACTATATTATTTCTGATGAGATAGTAGCCTTGTGGTTACTCAGACCATAGTAAAAAATACTTTTCGTGGAAGGATGTTCTAACGCTTTGATATCGCCATACTTCCTCGGCATAAAAATGTCAATTTCCTGGTCTAGTCCATGGATTTTTATGAATGTATTTCCCCCTATTTTTTTATTAGCGTAAAGGTGAACCGCCTGATCAAAGAAGCAGTCAGATCGCAACCACAGCTGTAGTTTTGATGATTACTTCCATGGTCGGTTTTGTAGCCCTTCTAATCGGGGGCTGGTCGTCTCTTGGTAACAGCGAAGGATGGTCTATCTTCACTCTTATCTTCTCCCTGCTACTGTTTGCCTTTGGCCTCATTGTCATGATGATGCAGCCTCGCAATCATGCAGTCTTCCCGTTCACCGTTCCGTGCATTCCTGTCATTCCTCTCGCGAGTATTTTGGTCAATCTTTTCTTGCTGCTGAAGCTTTCAAAATGGACTTGGATTCGGTTTTGTGTTTGGATGACACTAGGTAAGGGCCATTCTACTTTTCATTTTTATTTCATTCTCATCATTCCCATTCTCATTCTTTCATTCTGTTTCTTCCTCATCATTTCCTTTTTCACTCTTCCATTCTCATTCTTCTTCATCATTCCCCTTTTCATTCTTCCTTTCAACTGCATCGATGCAGAGCAGAAACTGCGCAAAAATACTGGCGCATAGACAGCAACGGAATAGTAACTGTCCGTGGCGACAAATCAACTATAATTTCCTCTCTGCGCTGTAAAAAACTAGTGCGCAGAAAACTACTGTAGCGATAAATCGACTATTATTTCAATTTTGTTGACATTTTCAGGCCTTGCCATCTACATCTTCTATGGGATACGCCACAGCGTAGAGGGGTTATCAGATGATGATCCAGACGGAGGTAGCACTCACGGTGAATACATCGTGAACGAATGCCCTTCACCGACCTTCGATCAGAAAATCAAACCAGTACAGCCCAAACACTCCAAGACAGGGGAAAAAGAACCCTTAGAAGAAAGTTTTCAGGACACTCCGGCTGAAGAGACTGCGAAGGAGGCTGGTAATGAATGAGAGTTGTATTTATGTAAAAAGCTATAAGGAATAATTGTTTGACTCTTAAAAGAGTCAACAGAGATATTTAATATTAATTTGGGACGTAGGTGGCCAATAGCCGTGTCATACGATGCATTTTGCCTGAAGCTTGTTTACAAACGCGCTACCTAACAGGTTCGCTATGCAGATAAATTACACGGCACAGTAAAAAAGCTGTTGAAACCTGTTACGGCAGCGCTTTGTACGGGGGTCTCTTTACTAATTTGATTCAATCAGTTATCGGCAGCCATGTTGGAGGACATGATAAATTAAATATATATTTACATAAAGATGATTTGGATTACGACTCAAAGGAAGGAAGAATTAGAAAAGGAAAAGATAATGATTCAAAAATCGTGTCCTCCAGCATGGCTGCCACAACTGAATCTCATTCTAGGATGAAAAAAGTTATTTAACTTGAAATGCTCTCCTCGTGATTTTTCCCCTTGTCTTCTCGTGCAAGGGGTTTACAAAACTAATAATAATATAATATTAATATTAATAATGTAATGCGGCCGTGTCAGCAGTGGATATTGCCTTATAGAAATGGTTTGAAATTAATATGAAAATATTAAAAGCGACAAAGGGTAATTTAACGAGGCTCAAATTGGTCTTCCTGTGGGTGTCATTCCACAGGGATACCGAACAGTCTATTCCAGATGGTCACAATCCATATTGCTTTGACACGGCTTAGACAAGAATAAAATTAAAGGGTATCGGGTATAAATTGAAATAAGATACGGAACTTATTAATGCACAACGTAAAACGCACGAAAACTCGGTTCTGCAAAAGCAACTCGAGAAAGGATTTAATTTTATTTAATTTCCAAAAAATATATTTTCATGAATGTGAAATTTGGAAGAGAACTGTTTTCTTCGCGACTGAAATAAAAGTAAAAGTACATATTATTTTTATTTGTGGGTGATAAGAACCTACAAGAATCAAACTGTATATTTATTCCTTCGTGTTTTCATTCCTTGAGCCTGCGTACGTATTAATATAAATGCTACTTGGTTCTTGCAAAGTTTTCTCTCTCAGTTTATTAAGGTTAGCCTTTACTCGCAGAATTATAGTAACGATGTGTAAGATTGGTGATGATGTAAAACAGTCTTCCTTGGCATAATTAGAAGCTCTTAAATATCAGTTTTAAATTTCACTCACAATGGCAAAGAGTGAATAGATGGATAAGGAGTGCAACTAGAAAATGTTGGGCATTCAACTTTTATTTTTCAATACTTGACACACACATAAAAGCACACATATACACACAGAATATACATTGTACATAAGAGATGTAGAAGATGCATGAAGTAATACTGTACGTAATGTCCTAATGCACATAATGCACCCTCCTTGTGTACGACCAATTCATGACGCATGTCTTTAGCATATAAATAGTGCACAAAATGAATGATAATTCGCTTTTCCGAAATTCAACAGAGGACTGGAAACGAACTCGTGCCGCACAGAATTGTGGGGAAGAATTTGAGGACAAGATCGATGTCTCTCGTCATCTTGCATTGGATTCTGGGGTTGATTTTAGGGACGGAATAGAGTTTGTGACCAAATCTTTAAAGTTCGGAAAAGCAAATTGGTTCATACTTTTATCACTGAGAAAATTACGTAATGCGCATGCTCGGAATTAAGTCCACTGACACCAAGCATCGCCGTAACATTAACGCCTCTCCAAGTAATAAACATCAGTTTTATCGGATTAGAAAGAAACTCAAAGTTGTTTCCAATTTTCAAAACTTGGTTAAATTTTCATTTAAAAACATGCCCGGCAACTCTCGGAACATGCGCATTACGTCTTTCGCAGTGTTATCAGATACATACTTTTCCCGAAAGTTCCCGTTAAGGTCAAGTTATTTTTCGTCAAGAAGGGGTGTGCGTGGCAGTCTTCACTAACAAGGGCAGCTGCGCAGTGCGCTTCCCGGCTGACGAAAAGAATCGTGGCCTCTGGGAAAAATTTTCTTGGCCGGTCGAAAAGTCTTGAACTACTTTAACTGATAATGGTCATTTTGATCACAAGGGATACTAAATAAAGTAATTAAGGGGATAAATTCACGCGTACAGTGATTACTGGCTATTCCCTGAATTAGCCAGGTCAATGTTCTTAATGATCAAATAAAGGGTTATAAAATATATCAAAGCATCAGGCTTATTACTCAATATCCCGCTAGCTGTTTGAGAATGGCGATCTTCCCCATTCCGAGGGCAATTTCATTTTTACGGCGACCTTACAAGGCAACGCCGGCACTTGCAGTGCAAGTTGCAAAACCAACTGCGCATTTAGGTATCTAGGTTTTTTAATTTCAAATTGATTGCTAGTCTTCTTCTCAGCTGTTATTAGTGTCGGTCAAATTTCCCGTGGAGACTAAACAAGAATGCGTTACTGACATAACATCGAAGAGTAAAAACGTGCGCATCTCCGAATGCCCTATAAAAATGTGCAACGATTCTCCTGTAATAATTCAGTGCATGAAAATTTGCGCGCATTTTATCCGTCCCTACCCTACGCATATGCTAGGTAGATGGAAAGCAAAAAGGGCATGGAACAAATCAAAAATTTTTAATGCATTTTTAACATCAAACGATGTCAACTTTATTTCTAGTATAAAGTGCGCTATGTACAAGTTCTTGTATAAAATAGTATTGGAACGAAGAACTTAAAGCCCTTTCTTTTTTCAGGACAATTCACGTATTTATAGAAGGAAAATATCACATTATTTTAAAGTGTTTCTCAGTAACTTCTATGAGCAAACATAGACTAGTTTTCTCAAGCAAGTGTTATCAACCAATTTTGTGTGGGCGTGTATTTTTCCTAAGTGCAGGTCTTCCCTTGAGTACTGTTTCGTTCTTTTTTCGTTAACAGTCGAAGGCGCATCAAAATGAATGTCTATCAAACAAGAATATTAGCAATTTAGTTGTTGAAGTGGGAAAGAGCTGTGTCCACCCTAATCTAGATCGTCTATGACCAACCAAAGCATAAATACGTAATGCTACTTAGCTATGGAGTCTGGAATTTTTTTTGGAGTGGAATTATATTCTTCTGGACGTATCAAACACACTGTGGATGCGAATTTATATGCTATCATATCTATCTATGTCTCCTCGAATGATCCCTCCCTCCCTCTTCACGATCCCTTGTTCTATAGTCTACACCATTGCGGTAATAGTCGCCAGATTTCGGGCGTTCTCTATCGTGCTTCGAGTGATACCTCTTGCTTTTATCTCGAATAGGGCTTCGACTTCGACTTCTCGTTATAGGGGACCTACTACGAGGCCTCGCTCTAGGTCGTCTATCGTAAGTTCGTTCTCGATTGGAGTAAGTTGACTTGGAAGGTTTTTTATCGGGTCTGCGTTCATGTGAACGGTGTCGAGGACGGGTTTTAGTCGGTCGTACAGTGCTCCGCCCTTTTCGATTTTTATCCAACGGCCTCCTTTGTTCGGGGCTTTCTGCATCGCTGCTGAAAGAGTCGCTGGCATGCCGGATATCTGGACTGACAGATAAACTATAGCTTCGTGATCGACTTCGTGATCTACTGTGTGATCGTGAACGTGATTTTGAGCGTGATCTTGAGTGACTTCTGCTTAATGAACGACTCTTTGAGCCACTGCGATTGCGATTTCTTGGAGACCTGCTCCGTCTGTTTTGCTTGCTTGAGGTGTTCCTACCAAATGATCAAGTTTCATTTCTATTTAGCTTAATCGCACTCTAACGACAAATGAGACAAGATTTTTAAAGTTACCCAGTTCAGACCTTGGACTTTACCATGTTAAGAATCTACACGAAGGTACAGGGTGATCCTGGTCTAGGGAAAAGTCTTTTCTTCTTATGTCGGGGCGCACCAAAAACAAGACTGTTAACCATAGGGTCATCCCACCTTTGGAGACAGCCTCTTATCTTTTCCCCCCTAATACATTCGCTCGTCGGCAGCAAATCTTGTCCCTCACCAGCTGTAACAGGGAACAACAGAGTATTTCTTACCTCTCTTTTAATTCTGTTGGTTTCTTTTCTTCTTCAGGTTTGGAAGAACCTTTTCTTTTCGTTTCCTCTCCACCTGAAAAAGGTGAAGTCTTACTTGGGGATGTTGCTCTAGATCCTGGAGATGAAAATAATTATAAATTTCTCATAAAAATCCTACAATTTTGTTTGAACATTCTTGGGGTTCTGTTGACATTAGCAGCAGAGGCAGCACCTTTTTGAAAGTGTTGGCTGTCGTTAAATACTAAGAGGTTATTAACCGAGCAAGCGAGATTAATAAATCGTTTATTATATGGCTTTTTTTTTAGCTGAGTCGACGAAAGACAGGCGAACTTAACTTACCGGTCTGAGATGGGAAAATATCAGACCAGAAATCAGCCAATCAGAGCGCGCGTACTATCGTAGCCATATAATAATTTGATATATACTCCCCTTTTCTGTTTATTTTGATTTGTGATAGTTTAGAGTTCAAAGGTGCCCCACGGACCCACCCGAACCCCTAAAACCCATGTTAAATAATAAATATCATGTGGCAAAGTAATTTCACATGCTTTCACTGCCCAATTTGCAGTCCAAAATTTTATGGTATGGCTCATTTCCTAGGTTCATACAGAAATTCAAGGAAAACATTCCAGGATGTTTCAAAGACTTTTAAATTACTTTTTTGGGGGGTTTTCAAGGACTATTTTTGAAGTAATGTTTCAAAGCCGACAATGAGGACTGGAAACCCCGTCTAGTCCGATTTGGAGGCTTTGAAATGACATCTAGTACTCATTAATTATTCGGGAGGGATCTATTTATTAAACGAGAATGGGTGTTTTTTTGGTTTAAAATAAGAAACTCGGGTAATAATCACATTCTTTGCGCATGCGTGAACGTCATACTAATCACTATTTATGCATCCAACACGGAAAATCGTGACCAAAAAATAGAGAACCCTTTACATCAGAGGCAAACGTATTCGATGCACGCAGGTGTAGTCCTTAAAGGCTCTGACTGTTGTTGGGGTTTCTTGATCAGAGATTCCAATTCCATATCATCTTCAGCGACCCGTGAGTACTATCGGCTGAAGCACTTTTTGATTCAGTCAGTGGATTGAATTAATTTTGTTCAAGTCCTTGGACTGGATCAAAATTAATTCACTTCAGGGACACCTGTCCTTGAAGACTTGAACAAAATTAATTCAGTACTAGTACTGGACCAGATTTCCAGTATCGTCATGTGACCCGAATTACAGCCCTGTGGTTGGCTGGTTACCTCGTGAATGATTAACGAGTACTAGATTTTATTTTATAATGAAAGTACCCAAATACCAAGGAAGCACACATATGCCATCTTGAAAATTACCCAGAACACACTGGGAACTAGAGATACAAAGTTTATTTACATGAATTACGTCAACAGGACCCACAAAATTCAAGGAGTATTCAAGGACTCCAGACATTTTCAAGGACTTTTCAAGGCTTGTGGAAACCATGAAGCTATCAAGAGGTATAAATACTTATTTCAATAAAGTTTGTCACCTGAAAAGCTACAAAGCTGAGACTGACAAGGATTGTGGGTAGATACATAACATACTTTCACCTTTTGATAATTGCTGATGGACTCCAAATCCTTTATCAGTTACATTTTAAACTCTTGTTAGCATTCTCAAGCTGAAGTTTGTATCAAAAAACCTTTATTTGTTGGTTATAAAACATTTTCCATGATCCTCTGCAGTATCAGCTTTCTAGGTGTTTGATGACTGACTTCATTGAAATGAGTATATATAACAGTATGGTGGGTTTGTACCTGGTCTTGATTCTGGTTTTGTTGGTTTGTTGGATGATGAGTTAGTAGCACCCTGAGATTTCTCTTCTGCTGCTTTCTTCTTTCTCTCTTCAATTTCAGCTCGTAATTCAGAAGTTTTCTTTAAAAGCTCTTCCAAAGAGAACTAAAATTCATTAAATATGATCTTCAATTAGTTACATTTTAGGACTCCCAGTTCAAAGGCAAGCAACATGTTTATATGCTTCTTTCTATTAACTCATTAAGAATTTCTTTTTGGCTCATTTATCTAATTTGAGGGGCACTTTTTTAATGCTTTTATTTAGGGAGCTAACTCTGATGTGACACATGACTGCTTGCACTGGAAAAGTGAATTTAGCTGTGCCTAGCTTTCTCTTAGGACACATGCCTGTCCGGTTTTCATCAACAGCCAACCAGTGCACGGTGCTTCTTTTTTGGAGATACTTATAGTTCAATATAATCTGTATTCAATCATATTTGTTTGCTTGTTTTTTTTGTTTGTTTTTATTTACCTTGGGTTGGTCATAGAGTTCAAGTATTGTTAAGCTAATTTCCTGTAAGGAATTAAAAATAATGTTAGAGACCCAAGTCAAAACAAACTGCTTTTGGATGTGAGGTTGCAAGGAGAAATATCCTTCCTTTCACTTCCTGTGTCACTGGCCCTCCTGCTACCAAACACAAAGACTGATTAGAAACTCTGTAACAGATAAGTTACCTCTTAAGGATAAAATGCATTTTTGCCATGCCAACCAGAAATATGAGGCTTGGGTACCTTTTAGGGGTCATAATCAAAATATCTATTGAGCACCCCTGCTTACTTATATATAGGAGTCCAACCTCCCCAGAAAATGACATCAATCAACAACATACCTCTAAATCCTCTAACGTTGCATCAAAGAGTTCAAACCAGTAGGGTTTGTTGGGAAGGCAGATCTAAATATGAAAGCAACAAAATTTAAAATGGGCCTTTATTTTGGTTCTCTTGTTTTTAGGTAATATATAAACCCCACACAGCAATTCAAAATGCATTTCAACTTAGAGGACAAAACATTAAATTTTCACTCTCTCAAGAATTGAAGATTGTTGAACTAGATTGGAAATTGCTGCAGAGGTCTATAGGTAATAAGCATACCAGTAAGCTTCATAAACTAATTATGATCAGTATCTTCAAGCATCAATTTTTCCCTTCATTCTCTCTAAAGGCCTGTTTACACTAGTAATTTTGTTGAGTGAATTGAGCAGTGATTTCAATGGTGAATTTATTGTAACCCAAATTGTGTGCGTTCACACTAAATTTCAAGCATGCTCAATTTGTTAGTGAATTGTGTGCAATCTGTTTCTGTAAAATCCCCTTAAAATCACAGCTCAAGTTGCACAACAAAATTGCTAGTGTAAACAGGCCTTTATAAATAATACCATACAACTCAAGATACCTTTAGCTTTCTGGCAGACAAGAATATACAAGCACATGCTATAGTTTCGGGAGGAAAGCACACAAACACATTGGTTCGTAAGCTGTCATTCATGTAGTTCCTACAAGTAGAAAAGTAATTGTCAAACTAAATGAATTAACACAGCAAAAAAACACTAACAACAAGAGCATATAGACAGGGTTCGTACAGGATCCCCTGTGAGAATTCCCAAAACCTACCAAAGCCCTTTGACTCAAAATTTCCAAAACCACACAAAGCACAAAAATACAGCCAAATTCATGGACCTAAAACAATCAACATATATTTACCAATGCAAAAAAATCAGCTACAAAAACTCCATAACTTTTCCATAGCCTAGTGGACCAAAAATCAATTTTCCAAAACTTTCAAGGTCCTGGAAAAATGCATTATCAATTTCCAAAACTTTCCAAAACCTGTATGAACCCTGATATAAACAAAAATTATGTACGCTTACCAGGCTAATCTTGTGAGTTCTTGATTATTTTCACATTCTAATATTCTCAGATAGTTTATAATAATCTGCAACAACAACAACAAAAGACTGTAAGATCTAGATGATTGCATAATACTGTACTGGCAATGCAAATCCCTGAAAGAATCTCCTGACTGGTTTCTTATTCTCAACTTTGAGGGACACTTCACATAGATACAATAGCTTGTTGTCCTTCACTGCACATGAAAACTATTGTGTCCATGCAAAGTGTCCCTCAAATTTGATGCAAATGAACCAAAATGAAATGCTTCATTGATTGTAGGAAAGGAGTTAAGTCTCACCTTATGGGGATGTTTTACATGTACACAGAACCCAAGTTCCTATAACACAAGTTTTACAATACAACTTTTAGATACTATACACAAATATAAATAGTACATTTGTTCGTATTTCTTCAGTTTTTTCCTCCATCTCACTACCCAGGAATTCTAAATACTTCTTTTTTCAATTGGTAACGTCCTTATTTCCCCAGGGGTTTAATTACATGTAACAGCTTTAGGTAATCTATCTAGATGTAAAGGCTCCACCATGTTTAAGCTGCACAAATATATAAATTCTGCTAACCTTAAGAACTCTTCTTTCAGCTTTAACTACAAGATTCTTACGGTTAAAGTAAGTACTTCCCATATAGTCCATATGCTGTATAGGCCTGTAGCAATAAATATCACACACTACACATGAAGTTATGATTCAATAGAATACTGGTTTGCCTATTTGCATCGGCGTTCGTTGTTACCTCCAGCCACTGTTGAACTTACAGTACATCTCAGCAATCTCATTGCTGCTAGTATTTACATTCTCTGATATTCATAGAAATCTAAGAATTACATTTCTGTTCATCATTATCTTGTTTAAAGCCATGTAGTGTTTACTAAAGCAGTCTTTACAAGAACAAGCAAGTACTGATCAAAGTCTATTCTCTTGTTAATTAGAATTGTTAATCATTGAGAATTTAGGACTAGATCAATGATACTAACCTTGTTCTTGTAATCCTTGTGGAGATCTTGGATAAAACTTACTATATTTAAAAATGCTTTAACAGCCTGCTTGCCAATGCTTTTAGATATTTCAAAAAAGAAATTTATACAGTGAAGTTTAAGTTTATGATTATTCTTTTCAGCAATGTTAGAATCTTCAATAAACTGATATTCATCCAGTATGAGGCTCATGACTGGAAGGCTTTTCCCTATTAAAAGAAAAGAAAAGAGCTGGTTACATTAACACACAGTGTGTATAACAAGAATAATTTTTTAAATAAAAAAGCAAGGAATTTTGCTACGTCTGGGTACTTCTAACAATATATTTCTTTGAGTCTAACATGCTCTTACGGCAAATAGGACAGAATGCAACTGTAACAATTGTAGTTGCAAGTGAAAAGGGCGCATAATAGGAATTTGCAATGGCACTTTCCTGTCCTTAGACACTTCCCACATTCTCCCTCTTAAGTCCACCACTGCATTCAATGATGGATGGTTCACTGTCTTTGTTACATATAGTGTACCACTAGTACAGCAAAGGTTGATTGTATCAATTCAGAAAGGTAGTCAGCAGTAAGACTATTGTTGCCAACTGCCATAGCACAGATATCAAGTCACATAAGGTTGGAAAATAAGACTTTAGAGGTCTATTACCAGATATCTATCAAGCTTCCATTGCTATGAAATAGCCTGGGACATAGAGAGCAAAGCTCCAATCTAGGTGAAAGCAAGATCAAATTAAAATTTAGAAGCTGGTGTCTTGCAGAGGGAGGAAAACCAAAGAAAACCTTCAAAACACAGGAGAAAACCAACAAACAACTCTACTCACAGGTGATAGTGAGTCCAGGAATTGAACCCGTAGCCCCAGCAGTGAGAGGCAGCACACTAGCATTGGATGCTACCCATGCTTCTTTTACACCTTACTTTAAATGGCCATAAAATTGGTAGATTTTGTGTGACATATTCATAATGAATAGAAACTTTACGGATTTCATGTGTGAAAACAGTGTTTTTCACTAGAACAATAGACTGTCGCGCATACTTATATTGGTACACTTCCTGATTTTTTTTATCATTCTGATAAGGCTACCACAGTGTAGCGGAAACGTTCATTTTTTCAAACATCATTCTCCTGCGTGAAATCCGTAAAGTATCTATTTTAATTATGGCCATAAAATTACAAAAATAAAACTAAGCACAGATATTCTGATGCAAAGGACTCTCCTGCTGCACTAGTGTTCTGATAGGGTATTCCTTTATCGATTGTCTAATTTTTAATTTTTGTGCATATATACATGTATTGTTTTTGTTTTTATAATACTCATGAATAATTAATGAGGCCAGGACAATAGAAAATCATAAGCGTGGAGGAGCTTGTGTATCTCATACAGAATCATCTTGATTTGCATAAACTTTAAAGCTGATTTTCTCAGCCCAATTCGAACATGTTCAAAATTTTAGTCAAACACGATATAGCTAACCTAGACATATCATAAGCAATATATAATATGCGTGGCAATGTTGTAGCTGATCTACAAGCTCAAGCAGCATGGCCAATCATATTGTGTATATTACTTGTAAAGCGCATTGAGGATTTAGGATGTGCTAAATAAATATGGTCTATTATAATTATTGTTGTCCATAACTCAACCTAATTTTCCATTATTTAATGTCTTTATTTGATCACAAATTTAAACTTCAACCCATATAAAAGACAAAAGTCAAGCAATTTATTATCAAAGAATCTATAGTGACAAGTGCAGTTGGAGCAGTGGTAGGACATTCCACTTGTGAGTGGAATATGTGCCAAGTAGCCTATTTTCTTCCTTTCTCTTTATTTTCTCTCAATTTCCTCTCCATTTATTCTTATTTTTTTTACCAGAAAAATTAAATTGCTAGCACTAGTACATCCACATTGAATGGCAATTCATAACCCAGTCTGTCTGTCAAGAAACTGATGCAAGCTGCTGTGCTTTACCTTAGAACTGCAGGACCCAACAGCATGAATCATATATAGCTCATTAACCCTTTCACTCCCAGAGAGTTTTGAGAGGTTTTGGTGTTTCTGGACCTAATTGTTCTCCAAGACCTAGCACAGCCATATTTGGAGTTTGGATTGTGATGTGTTGGTGGTGTTCACGTGGGGTACAGAGTTCACTGGTCATGTGATCAGATCCAAGAAGCCATTGCTGGTGGAGCAATGGTAGCTGCTTGTTGAGCTTTCTGGTGAAAACTTAAATTTTCAGAGCCATTTTGTTCATCTATGGAGTGCTGGAGGGCATCATGAAGTCCTAAGATGGCTTAAATCATCATGGTCTCGAAGAACTGAGAGTATGTTGCTCACTGTGTAATATGAATTAGAAATAATGGAAAGTTGTAGTGCTTAGAAATGAGGTTATTCTGGGCGAAAGACCCTTGGAAATAAATTCGGAAAAATTAATTTCCGACCTCGCTGTGTAATATGAATTGCTGACCAAAAAAGCACCAAAAGTCAAGATCTAAGTTTGAATTTTGCTGTGAGAGGTTATTTTTGAAGAATGATAAAAAATCTAAGAAAAGTGATCTGATAAGAAAGAGTGATTTTCAGCCTTGGAAAATGACATCAAAAACAGGCAGTTTGAGTTTCCCTAAAACAATAAACGTTTTTGTATTAGGATTTTTGACAGTTCTCCAGGATTTCTCAGTTTCTGAAAATTTTCTGTTCCCTAAGGAGCCTTTTGAATTGACATTCAGGCTGCATTTCTCGAAATTGTTGAAGTCTCAATATTTCAATTGAGGTGCATCCCTGCTGGTTTTGGTCGGTTTGGGAGTCAAAGGGTTAAATAAAAGCAAGCTTTGCACTTGTTGGTTGAATAGATTGATTTTTGAAAGTGAACAACAACTAAAAGCCACAAGGAGAGAAGCAGCACCAATCTGTCATGTATTGGGTAGCCTGTGCTTTAGATAAAAGCAACAAAAAAGTGGCTTCATATTTAACAAGTTTGCAAGTTTGTGAGAAAGGCCACAGGTCACTTAGAATGTACAATGTACAATAACCTAAGCTCACTGATTCATTAAAGAATTATAAGATATGTAAGTACTCTATAAGTGGTAATTGTGGCTTGGTACTACAAAGATTGTAAGTTGTTTCTTCAAGCCTATTTTCTTGGACAAAAATCTGAGTTCCAAGTGGGGATTGAACTTGTGATCTCCTGGACACCAGTCAGATGCTCTCACCAACTGAGCTACAGGGAACTCGGGTGGTGAGCAAGGCCACATGTGGTATTATTTCTAAGGTGAATTGTTGAATTACTCAACCGTTTGTCAAAGAGTACATGGAAGAGTACATTCTACAGTAGGCTGCAACATGCTTTCTGAAAGTTTGCTCTTGACTTCACTTTATGATCAATAAGTTTTTAGAGTTGTGCTTCAACATTTGCATAGCACGTGGACTTTAAGCATCCCTCAGAAGTTCAAGGAAATAATTCCAGGACTTTTCAAGGACTTTTGGGGCTTTTTAAGGACTATTTTTGAATGTCTTTTATAATGAAAATTCCTAAAAACACCAAGAAGCCACATCCAAGCCATCTCGAAAATTACCCAGAAGACACTAGGAACTAGAGAAACTCATCCCCAGGGTTTTCTGACATTTTAAAAACAGCAAGAAGAGAAAGGCCTGATACGAAGTTTTTGTTACAAGAAATGACTGATGACTAAGATTTATCTTGTTTTGGGGCTGACTAAGAATTACGCCAACAGCAACCACAAAATTCAAGGTCAAATTGAAATATTCAAGGAGATATTGAAGAAATTCCAGGACTTTTCAAGGACAAAAATCAAAATTTTCAAATTCAAGGAGTATTCAAGGACTCAACACATTTTCAAGGACTTTTCAAGGCTTGTGCGAACCATGTTTGAACACAATTACTGTGTTTCAAACACCTGATGAATCTCTATCTGCCTGAAATGGTGGTCAAACACTGAACACCATGCAGGACTTGAAATAGAAAATAAAAATGGCCCGCCAGTTTTTTATTTTTGGCAAGACAAATAGTTTTGGTGAAGCATAATTTCCTGTCATTTTATTTTCTATCTTGCAGTTCCAAATTGTTTTCGTCTGCCAGTAGTGAAATTTGACCTGCATTTTGCCATTGACAGGCTGCTATTTTGAGTCCTGCCATGTGCTCTCAACCAGAGAATATTCTATTGAAAACTTTGCCATTCAGCTGATGAAAATTCCAACGAGATTGAGAATGATGTTAGATAAAAACCCAGATTACCAATCTGTTCATAAATGTTTGAGTGATGTTTGTGCAACCCAGAGGTTCTTTTGAGGATTTTTCATTGCTGTTGTGCATTCTATGATTTCACTTGCAATTTTGCCATTAAATAGCAGTCCTTGGTGTCACAGCTTTCCAATTCCATTATGGACCAACTTGCCTTAAAGATTTTTTACTGCATTAAAGATGTAGAAACATTTCAAAGAGAAAAATCTAAAATGTATTGAGCTTTCATTGTTATTAAACCACATGGGTCATTTACTACAGAGCCAGGCTTTAATCAAGGTGAATGGCCAAAGATTGAAATGGAATTTAAAAGTTGATTTTTGAGGAAGGAAATCCAGAGAACCCAGAGAAGGGAAAACCCTGGAAGCACAAGAGAGAACCAACAAACAACCCTACTCAAATGTGATAGCAGGTCGAGGGATTGAACCTCCTCACATTTGTAGCACATACTGATACTCATGGCTTCCATGGCATGGCCACAGTTTTGGATAATATTACATCCTTAAGTCTTGTAAAAGACATGTTTTGGATGACTTACATCCAACTTCAGTTGTAAATAACATCATTTTGGGTAATACACCAATCAAAAAGAAAACAAGATGTGTTTTATATTTCTGGAACTTGAGTATGCGTATAACATACATAACAATACACAAACATGCTAAGCTATGTCTTTGCATCACCCATTTCTTGTACTTTATGTATCTCACTTACCAGTATTCTGAAGAATTCTTTTCCTTCATGATCTTCGACCATTTGCTTTAAGAGGATGGACATCTGGGTTGAAACATACAGAATCCCCTTCTCTTGCAGTATTATTATCAATTTCTTAAAATTCATGTTAACTATAGTTCACTCTTGAAAAAGCTGTGTTAAGCAGACTTAAGAATTTGAAAAATGTTTTAAGTAATCACCAAAATTTCAGATTATCACACAGCTTTCTCAACAAGGAACTGTTTTACCCAAGATCTCGGTTATTATTAGTTCACAAAATACAATAAATATCAAGACATACTAAAGGATTTCAAAGTTGAAATTCCTTAGCAATGCAAAAATTACATATCATGGCTTATTGGTAAGCTTGCCTGGATGTTAGAGGCCAGACGTGAAGACCAGTGGTGATCAATAACACCAAATGTAACTGACGCACACACGGTAGTCACTCAGTCATTTCATTTAGAAGATCAGAGTGCTGTTTGGTGAGCGTTCGGAGAGCAACATGGAGTGCTTGAGGTAGTCCATATGATGGCTGTAGTGGAGGTAACGTGAACAACGATGCAAAAAGGGAGGAAGAAAGAAAAGATATGTCAATGCAATGACCCAATTTTACAGTATTGACATAAAACACCTCATTTATCAAAAGTATTATGTACATAAATAAACAAATTTATTATATGCCAAGGTAATTTCACACATTCTCATTGGCCAATGTGAGGTCCATAACTTACGGTACGGACCACCAACCTTATTTTTGTGTTCGCCTTGTCATATAATAAACATCTTATTAACCTTGCTTGTTCGGTCTGTACGTAAGTTATGGAACCTTGTTTTTCCCCACTCTTAAGGCCTGTGCGCTATGCACTTGGGCCATAAGACAGTGGGGAAAAAAATCAGTCCAAAACTTACTTACGGTACAGCCTTCACACTCAGTTAATAAGAGCTATATGTTATATAGATAGTAAAATAGTTTTATACCTCTTAATTAAAACAGAAAAGTAATTGTAAAAATGACAAAAATTGACAACAGAAACTCACCAACCTCCACCCCCCCAAAAAAATGACATTTTACAAGACAAGGGAAATTCAACAGACTACATACAAGTACTGATAACCTGGTTCACAGATCTCAAGTTAAACTACTCTTACCTATTATGTATTTACAATGTAAGATCAGATCTAATGGCCTGAAATAATGCTGCTAATGCAACATCTTTTGATTGTCCTGCCTGCTATCATACTAATGTCCTTAGTGGGTAAAAAACCATCATGCATTTTACTCTTATTAGGTGTGACTCTAAAACTGCATGCTTTACCAGAATTGATTTTTAACAAGAAAGAATTCATGGTTCTGACTCAACTTAGTTACCGTTGCTAAGTCCCACAAGCTCAACAAATTAGCCAGAATATCTCAGCA
>WUAP02076112.1:0-17331 GCA_015163945.2 Stichodactyla helianthus
ACAACAGAACAAGTCAGAGAGAAAAGAGTGACAACAGAACAAGTCAGAGAGAAAAGAGTGACAACAGAACAAGTCAGTCGTTTCACGTCATAAAAAGTGATTGCGCACAAAGCCTCGCTTAACTTAATAGTTCTTAATTGATTTCAGTAAACACCCAAATGAGATTCTGCTTTCTTGTTCATTCCGTCTAGGTCCGTGTGCTAGCTGTGATCCAAATGCCGATTGCAAGAACAACGTTTGCGTCTGTAAAACTGGTCTCACTGGAAATGGTACCTCGTGCACAGGTATGAGAGCTGGGCAGAGGGTGGTGAGGGCGAAGATCTAGTCGATCATCGAGTAATGTATTTATATGGCATTGAAAAATTCTAATTTAATAAGCAATATAAAACGCGCGCTCATGTCTCTGTACTATGATATACACACGCTGGGAGATGTAGAGCACGAGAAAAGCGAGCTTAGGAACACGAGTCGAATTTTAATTATCTTTTTATTAAAGAGTATTAAGACTCGACATGTATTTTTTATGCTTGTGGACATTAAAAAAGCCAATTTCGGAAAGAACAAGCCTATATTGCTTCAAGGGAATGATATTTCGGCTCGTTTGCTCATGAGAACAGAAAATATGCGAGAGTCCGTAGCAGTCTGCAGAAAAAGTAGAAAATTGTCTGTGCGTAGCCCGCTCGTTGAACAAACACTTTGTTCGGATGCAACGCAAGCTATCTGTGCGCGGTCTACCCGTGAACACGCAGTGTCTTTTGCGACAAACTTCAAAGTTCCTCCTGCCTACTAAAGTATGATATTCGACGAATATGATTCGATGTGAGGAAATATAGTGACAGCTAATTGACAGGCACAGCAAATAACATTGGTTGGCAAACCAAATACAGTAACATTTCGGCCTGAGAGCCGAAATAAAAACAGATGCATTGTGCGCTTTGTATTCAACTTCCTCGTCCATTATGCTTCTATAAGCACGAGCATTATTATCTGTCGACAAAAAAACTCACATTAATCTCTAACCTCTAAATATAACAAGGCATGATACAAAATAGATGTTTGTAATGAAGCTAGCTTGACCTCGATGCATCCTGTTTGTCTAATATCTCGTAAAAGGACTATTAGAATAGATACCTACAGTAGAACACAGAATTGTAATCCACAAATTCGAAAGAGGGTCCCACATTGAAAAGATAATATGCAATTTGTTTCCATAGATATCGACGAATGTGCATCCAAACCTTGTCATCTAAATGCCCAGTGTACAAACATGGCCGGTTCTTTCAGATGTGATTGTAAAAAGGGATACACTGGCAACGGTTTCAATTGCAAAGGTATTGCCATGAGAAATGATTATAAATTTTATTTTTCAGCAGTCACAACTGGCAGTTCTATGGTCTCACCACATCAGTTGCTGATCTCAATATCTGCAGTTTTGTCATCGATTTTAATTCTCGCTCATACATTCTCATACAAAGTTTGGTAACGTATTAAGTCCATGATAGGCCGCCCAACCACTTTTAAGCACTCCTCGATTTCGATATCGAGAAGGTCTGGGCACTAGCATACGGAGATTTTTTAACTGAAATTTTTATGGGAATCAGGTAACTTTGGAGATCAAAATTTTTACGAGTTAGAACTTCTGCTGAAAGTGTTTGCCGACTGAATCTTGACCAGAGTGAGGTCAACCTAACCGAGCAAGGCACGTTGAAATAATGCTAAATGATTAATAGCGGCTATTGTTAAAATCGTTACCCAACCGAGGTTAACGCTCTAGTCTAATCACGGCCTTGTGGACAATTTTCATTTCACAGTTGATTTAAATAATGCACAAAGAAAAGAATCTAGACAAAAAATTTAGGCTTAAAACAACAGTTGTCATGTTTTCTTTTTACGATCTAGGGAAACGTTAATGATACACGTTTTCCGGACATAAAATGTACCTTTATTATCAGCCCAAAACTAACGATTTATGGATGTAATATTTAAATTATTAAAAATAGGCATTTTTATTCAATTTTAATTTTTTAATTCCCGTACATTAACAGCTGATGTTGTCAGAATTACATTAAACTAAAACCCTCTTTAGTCATGATTTATGTTGCCTGTGGTGAGGTCGCGCTGGGGATATCTGCGCCTTTCCTAAGTTCAAAGAAAGGCCGAGCACGAACTATATCCGGTGTTTGAAATCAATCCCAGAATCCAATGCAATGGCGGAACTTTTTGATCTTGTCCCTAAATTCAAACCCACAATTGTTTGCGGCACGAGTTTTGTTTCCAGTCCTCCGTAACTTCGAAGAGGCAGATACCTGAACGGAGAGAATGGTAAGGAAGCAAAGCGAGATGTGTTGGCCGGACACAGAGGAGTAACAGAAAGGTATTGACCATATAGGAACCTTCAAGAGAGTAATATACTCCCAGCACCAAGAATGAAAGAGACTCTGCATATTAGAATCATTAAAGGGGGTATAGACCCCCTTAGCTTGTAACAATTGACTTCTTTAGCTTCGCTGTTTGTTTACCTATTTCAAACCACGTAATGTCACTCTTGGGAGCTGATTCTTTCGTATTTTAACATTTTCATCATAAAAGAACGATTCTAGAGGAAATGTCATGTGGTTTGAATAGGCAATTTCCATACGAAGCTAAAGGGGTCTATTCAGAACATAGTTCAACTTTTTTTTTTTTTTTTTTTTTTTTTAACACAAGAACAGCCTTCGATCCTCAGAAGATTTAAATTCGATTGTTTTGCCCTCCAAAATTAACTTAGTTAAGAATTGCTGGAAGTAGTCTGTCAGGGGAAGCACGGGTGTAGTAATGGTGAGAGCATTCGCCTCTCAACGCTGTACTCGTGGGTTCAATATCAGGACTCGCTATCATATGCGAGTAGAGTTGTTTGTTGGTTCTTTCCTGTGCTTCGAGGGTTTTTCTCCGGGTTCTCGGGTTTTCCTTCCTCCAGAAATATCAAGATTCTAAATTCCAATTGGAAATCAGTGGATGAAGAGCCACTCTGTGGAAATAGCACTGCCAAGTCCGTTGTTGTTAATATCAGTAGGTCTCGACAAAAACAAAACAAAACAAAAGAAAAAACAAACGCCGGAGGCGCACTCGCGTAAACCATCGTTCTAAGCTCGCATCTGAACCAAAACACACACATACACAAATTTAACCTCAAATATAATTTTCTTTATCGATAATTTCATATAACATGTAACATAACGGATGGTTGAAATATCTAAAGTATACAAAGAATATACTATGATCCAAGCGAAAAGGTTCCATTTTGTACGACCAAAACAAGATCATATACTTGATAGAAAGAATCCTAGTCAACCATAATGCATTGGGCACATCCTTAGTCAATTCACCATTTTCTCTGCCACGCAAAATGGCGGCTCTGGAAATAAAGCTGTTAGAATCCATTTCCATCGATCTTGTTTTTCATGCAACGGCATTTTCACCCATCAGAATATATAGATGGGTGATATTATTCATATATAAATAAAGTATACAGTTCATCTTTTGACACAGATATTTTTAAGTTTAGCAGCGAATCTGAGGTATGTTAATACAACCGCACAATTTATTGTGGTTGGCTAGGATTCTTTAAGGCGTCATCGTCCTCACATAAGTTGTACCTGGCATAATCTTTAACCGTAAACTAGGATGGAAACGTCAGATATTCCTTCGACTTAAGGTTCATTTATAAATCACCTAATAAGTCTACCTTTCTGGGGGTCTATCACGAAATGCTTAATTTGATCGTTGTTCATTGGCTATATCTCAGGATTAATCTCCATTTTCGGGGAGAAATCAACGTAATACCTCTTTCTAATGTCATGCCTTAGCTAATCCAGTCATGATCTTTTGCCACAAGTCTTTCTTTTTGGGATGCAACCGCCTAATGCTTTGTAGAAGCTCGTTAAATTGGCTCATTCCCCCAGGTACCATACAAAAGGCTCCTCTAGCATGTCTTAACAGTTCGACAAAATCCTCGTGATCAGACTGTGCCATGATCATCAAGTGATGGTGGATACATTGGCCATACATAGACAGGCTCTTCTGAACCAAAGGACTGATATTTGGAGAGCGCAGATTCATAGCGAGCTGTGCTGGATTAGACCTAGCGAGGTGTCGCGCAGCCTCGAGTGCCAAATCATGCAACACAAAAGGACTCACTACTGCACTGAGAGCAGAAACACAGAAGCGGTGAAGATAAGACGTGCCAAGCCTGGCCGACAGCGAACACAACCACCTTATGTCGTCACTACATGGAGGTTTTCGTGAGTACTTAACGTTCGGCCTGTCGTCGGGGGTTCTTCGGGCTAACGATTCTAAAGCCAGCATTCCGACTCTGTAAGCATTGTTTAAGTAGTACGAAACTGGCCCTCCTTGCTGTTGATTTAAAGACCTACTCGAGAGGTGACAGACTGCGGGGTTAGACGTTTGGTACGGTGGAGGTAGTCCACCACTGGCGCTTGATATATCAAACTGATTTGGATGAAGGGGTCTTGACATGAATGCATATCCATAATTGACTTGACTACTAGGTCTGTATGATGCTCCCCCCGGATAACATCCTTGATTCATCATCTGATGTACTTGGTGATGCATCTGGAGCTGTACATATTGTTCGGGTGTTTGATAAGGAGGAGGAGGAAGAGAATTAAAGCTGGGGTGCCCTCCCAGTGGGGTGGGAAAATGATTAACGGGAGGAGCTTGTGGAGATGCTTGCTGTTGAGCTCTTGCAGATTGGGATCCCCTATTTCGGGCCCCATCTTTATGGGATCTCGAAGTGGTGGTCTGGCTCTGTTCATGCAGGTAGTGCCAATGTCTAGCTACGTCGAAGAGGACTTCAGGATATACCCCACCGCCCCTAGCAGCACTTTCAACAGCTTGACAAGCCCTATCCAAAAGCTGCAAGTCGTCTTCTCTGCACTGTAAAAGGCCTCGTTGAATTTCCCCAGGATTCAATGTGTGTGCCATGTGTAGACACGACAGCACGAGCGCAGCTGCGGCATGAACCATTGCAGGATCGTTTGATCGTGAAGCTCTATCTGCAATAGAAGCCACTTCCGATGGAGTTAAATTGCTCTCCCATCTTTCTATAAGAAGCTGGATAGCTGAACTTCCGATTTCCATGGCCTGTCCTGATATCCAAGACACGTGTGAAGAATACGTACGAGAAAGCCAATTGACCGAAGTACGATTATGCAGACCAAGTGCAAATAACCCGATTTCAAAGGCGCATAATTGTAATCCGCGATGGGGTCCTGTATGGCTGGTACTACTTGAAGATTGGCTAAACACCGAGGTGCCACTGTTACCACCTGCTTTAGTGAGGACTCGTTTAGCAAGTTCAAACATAAAGTGTGCCTCTGCTTCTGTTGCTTGATTAATAGCAGATTTCTTGCCCTTCTTTTTTCTATTTTTCTTTCTGGTGCCTTGCCTCCTGCCACGACCTTGGTTTCCATCAGTATCCTCAATACTAACCCTTGTACCAGATTCTGCCAACGGCACAGAGGCTCCAGCTGAAGCTTCTACATTAGAGGAACAGGCTCCTTCAACTAAGTTAATCGATGCTACTGCTGCAGTTGACGATATGGACGATGATAATGATGCTCCAGCCTGAGGAACAGAGGCTTCAGCTTGAAGAATTGATTCCCCAATCTGAGAATTGGAGGCTTCTGCCAGGGGTTCAGTCTGTGAAGACGATCCGTAAGCTTCCAACTGATTGGACAGTGCTCCAGAGACATCACCCTGAGAAAATGATGCTCCAGCCTGAGAGATGGAGGGTACTTCCTGGGACAAAGGTGCTTCATCTCGGACTTTTGATGATCTATCCTGATACGACTCCTTTTCCTCTGTAAAAGAATTGTTCATAGTATCAGTTGATGAGACCATACTCTCCACCTTCATTGTGCTACTTTGACTCGTACCGGTCGAAGAGGATGCATCTATCGAGCTCTCAACAACGCTAGAAGTATCCGGGGAACCAATGCTTCTTTCCTGAGCTCTATCAGAACATGAGGAAGAAGTCCTGAATGAAAGAGAGTCAGATGACGATCTGGAGGATAATCCAATAAAACTCTCATCTTCTTCCCGTAAACTTTGACCTTCTGAGCTTGCGACATTGCTACCTGATGGACGACTTTCATTATGTTTACGATTAACTGGAAGTGTAATCTCGTTGACTAATTTAGCCGTGATGCTCAAATTAGGAGACAAAGAAACGCCTCCTGTCTCACTTGTTAGTTCGTCAATATCTTCTTCGATGTCTGATCCATCAAGATCTGATGTTGGTCTAGCTGTTGAACTTTCATTTTTCGGGCTAACGGATCCCCCTTGAGGGAATGAGGCTTTTTGTTTTCTGTTAAGATCGCCCTCTTTAGAATTGCCTCTAAAAGTTGCCCCATAAGAGTTGCTTCCTCGAGCAGAACTTAACAGATTCCCTCGAGAACCACTCGCACTGGCAGAACCCCGAGGAGAGGGATGACAAACGGCAACCACTTTAGCAGAAACACTGTGAGGCCCTGCGTTCTCTCGAGATTTCCCACCATGCGTAACAGCGGCGGAGTCTGTGTCAACACCACTTGAACTACCACTTTCCTCGTCTCTTCTTCCTTCATTGACCGTTACAGTGACTTTAGATTGGAGTTTTCCTCCCGTCCCTCTCCCCCTTGGTCGATTATGTCCTGCAGAACTTCCACGACTTCCACTGTCCGTACCACTGTCGCTAGTGTTGGAAGAACTTTGACTGTTGCTGGAAAGAAGATGAAAATACAACGCATTAGATCCCCTATGTGGACAAATACGCTCTTGTTTAGTATCAAAACAGAAAACTCTTATCGTGAAGATATCGAAGACTCGAGGCATTTCAAAAGAAGATTGTCAGAGTAAAATAACAAAGGATACGACAAACCAACACTGCAATTCATTGTGGGTCTTAATTGATTATAAGATTGATTTAAGTTACGAAACTTTTACTCATACTAAATCCACTACTATAAATAAGACAATTCGCCTTTCCGAAATTCAACGGAGGACTGGAAACGAACTTTTACCGCACAGAATTGTGGGGCTGAATTTGGGGACAATATCAAAAGGTGCCGCCATCTTGCATTGGATTCTGGGATTGATTTTGGGGACAAAAAGAGTTCGTGCCCAGTTTTTCTTTGAAATTCGGAAAGGCGAATAGATTCCTATTTCAGACCTCGCATCATCCTCTGAGGAATAAGTTTCTTTCTTTGAGGTTTATACATGAGTGTATCTTATCAAGCGTTTCCAAGAAACAAAGAAATAAAAACCAAGGGAATGACACGTGATCCTGAAATGGGAAAACATTACACCCAAAGTTAAGAGGTCTGTTCCTTGGATAGATAAACATACCTTCCACGTCGGTTGGGTAAACCAAAGCCACCTCTATTCCTAGGAGAACTGTTAGCATCATCTGGCTTTTTCTTGTCGCTGTCGTTCTGTGGCAAGTCATTTTGCCTTTCAGCCTCACTTACAAAACTTGGCCCTTCATACCTGCTCTTGTCTAGGAGCACCTCCTTTACTTCTTTTAACCTAGAAGGTACATCTTTACAATAATCTAATAAGGCAATTGCAAGGTCCCCTCGTTGTCTTCTTATACCTTCGCAGAGTATAGGGTAGACTGTTTCCAGAACATTCGGTTTCATCCCTGAATATAAAAAAACCGTATTTAACACAGCATTCTATCAACACACGACATGAAGACGACGAGCAAAGTGTCGTCGAAACGTTGTCCACAAAAAGACAAAAACAAAGGATTAAAAAAATCACCTATGAGTTAATTTAAGTAAACTAGAACACAGTGAAAGCCACTCTTTTCTCTTTTCTTAATTCTACAGCCATTCCTAATACTTATGCGACCTATACTCCCAGCCACAATTCCCAACATCTGGCATTTCATTTTATCGGTGCTATAAATTATACCATCCTTATGGGAGTCCCCCTCCCCGGCAAAGTTTCTATTAGTTGGACTCCGGCCTTGTCTTAGCGTTGTCCAGAGATAATGAGCATAAACCTACCTAGAGCAAAGACAGCAGCCTTGTAGCCCATTTCCTCATCAACTTTGTTTTTTCCATCTTCTGCTGCAGAGTCTTTTTTTGAGGCATTTGGACAACACAGTACTTCAAAGATGAAAGTAGCCAGCATGATGGGAAGAACAGCCCCGCCCCTCTGTAGCTTGCCTTGGCAGATCAAGTTGGCTTTTTCCCTGACAACCATCATCTCTTCGCCTCTTAGTGGTAGTTTTTTCAGAAGGGCAAAAAGTTCTGATTCTTGGTTGGCTAATTTTACCTGGTGGAAAGGAAAGAAAGGATTACAAACTTGGCCCCTGGGGGGGAGGAGATGGGAATGCTCATTTCTTTGTATGCTCTGTGTTGTGTTTAGCTTTGTTACATGTATAAATGAAAACTATTTGAGAGCTGTTTCAAAATTGGTCTTTGCAGAAGTAACTGTACAATGATTTTGAGTCCAAGAATGACATTTTTTAACTTAAATAATGATGTATGCTATATTCCTTGTTAACTATACTGAAGATGGCACGAGACACCAAAACATGTTTAAATTTAAAAAATGGCATTCTTGGACTCAAAATCATTGTTTGAGAACTCAATGGTAAATAAAAAGATTACAAATTCTTTGGGGGGGGGGGGTAGGGAGCTGGGCAACCAAACCAAAGGGCATATAAGCCAGGCTAGAGTTGTGGGCATCTCCCTTTCCATCTAAAAGTATTTTGCAACTTGGAAAATACTGGGAGGGCCTGACAACCCCTGTCCCCTCCCCTCCCCTAGCTATTGCCCTGGTTTATAATATCATTTTTGAATACCAAGTTATAAACTTGATATGTGCCCTTGCTTCTGTTCTCTAGGCCATATTGAGAGCAAACATTTCTAACTAACCATCCCCTCCCAAGTTCTATTCAGCTAATCCTAGAGTCTAACATACTCCTGGACAGGGAGGGGGGAACTCCAGGTAAAAGTATCCTGTATACTTGTTGTAAATTTTCAAAAATACCCCTAAAAGATACCAGAAGTCTTTTAAAAAGGGTGTGGCTGGGCGATTTTTAACCCCTAAGAGAGATACAACAACTTTTGAAATGTTATAACAGTATTATTGATATTAAAGCGCCTAAGCTCTGCGTAACTATAAACATAAACGCCACTGCGAAAAGCAATGAGCTCTCCCATTTGCAATACCCTAAAAGATATCAGGGAATTCTGAACTTCTAAACTTCTATTTTAACACCCTAACAGATACCAAATCGCTGCTTTTTACCCCTAAGAGATACAAGGAGCATACCGATACTCAAATACACACCTCTAAAGCCTTGCTTTTAGCTGGCTGTCTAGGCATCTCAAGACCGAACATTCCAACTCGGAATGCCAAATGCTGACAGTGAGGATCCTCTGCTAACACTCCACATAAAAATGCTGCCTTGACAAGGGTAGTGCTACTGAAGGACAGTAGTTTTGTATTCTTGTTCATGCTTTTTTCAGCACTCATATCAAACTGGGTCCCACTGCTAAGGATTTTTTCAGCAAGTTTTACAGCTAGTTTTCTGGCTTTGTCGGAGTATCCATGTACGTGTAAGGCTTCTGCTCTGGTACAGAGGACTTCTAGGTCTTCATTGATTTCGTCGAGAGGTACAGGTGTAACATCAGGAATTTGACTGTTCTTAAAACTGTCAAGAGAAACAAAACAGCAGACTAGACTAAGTATATTTAACAATTATTCCATGAAATCGAGTCGTACATGAGCTCATAGCCGACGAGGCGCTGGCTATGAACCATGTATGAAGAGATTGAGTGGAATAATTATTTTATTATATCCACATCCACTGGATTGTGAGAAATGCAGATTTTAATTATTTTCAAGTTTAAAAAGCGAAATAACGTCGGCGAAATGCTCCGCCATTTTGTTTACTTCTCTACTCACGGGATATGAGCTGATATCCTAGTAGTAGAGGAACCAATCAGAGCACGCGATTGCTCATATCCAGTGGATGTGGATATAATAAATCCATATATCCATACCCAAGAGGATGCAAATGTTAGATCCTCCCTTCTAAACGAACAAAATACTGGTCAACAACCCAAGAAAATTGAATGCCATTGTACATGACTCCTAATTACAAAAAAGATCATGCTGAGTAAAAAAATCCAGACTTCCCTAATGGAAGGTTATTGGAATTAGGAATGCTTCAAAGAATTGGACAGGATGGTGAGATTTTGTGAAAATATTGGCAGGATAGAGGGATTTCAGAACCTTATTGTAGACTTTAACTTTAGTTAGTACCTTTTTTGATCTAAACTGCATTCTTCTGGGATACAGCTTAATGTTGAAGAAACTGTGCCTTGTTCAGTACAAGTACAGCCAGGAACAACAGACAAGCAGCAAGAGTCTGTCCGTCTTACATCAATAAGTGGCAACTGTCCTCGTCCACAGGAAAGAGTGATGGGTTGGACTTCTCCAGGTAATTCAGTCGGTTTTTCATTATCTGAGGAAAGGTTTACATTGCTCCAATCAAGAGAGCAAGCCTCGATGGCAGGGAGAAATCCAGGGAAACAGGAGACTGCAGCTCCAAACCCTGCACCATGACCTGATAAGAATATTTAAAAAAAAGGAAAGAAAGAAAGAAAGAAAAATTGGAATCAAATACCATTAAGGTAATGATGATGGTACATGTATAACTAGTGTTTATACTTAGTTCTTTTTTAACCTTATCTTTCATATGTTAATTAAAGTACATGGACCTCTAGTAGGTGGCTGGCAATCATTGCCTAGAGAATAAAATAACAAGACACACCTGCCATGTTGGTTGATAGAGAATTCATTAAAGATCTTTTGAAAGAATCATATTCTCAAGGGAATGACGTGTGGTCTGAAATGGGAAACATTATACCCAAGATGATTTAGTCTGTTACCCACCAGCCTTAGCTTTGTCCACAGCATTCTGATGCCATGCCTCAAGTTTTAACCTTAACTCTGCTCTCTCTTGATTTCCCAGTTTAGGATTAAGTGCAGCCAACCTCCAGAGAACAACCAATTCATCACAGAAACCAGCACAGGCATGCTTTGTTGCTTCAGTACTGGCAGCATTGGTGTTGTTACGGTAACCATTACCATGGTTACGGTGGGCAGATGAACTGGATGCTTGACTACGGCTATCAAACCACCAGATAACAACCTGATCATTTGCAAGACATTCCTCAGTAAGGGTGGAGAGAAGACTGACGGCATTAGAGTCACTTCTGTGGAAGAGTTCCCGTACAATGTAAAGAAGATTCCACATCCCCTCTGGTTCACGCCCTTTGAGGGGCCTTAGAAGATTTGACCTGTTAAATGAAATTCGTCACAGATTACCATGAAAAAGGCTCCTGCAAATACATCAAATGTAAGGCAGAAAAGGTGTAGATTGAGTAGTTTTCACATGTACTAACTGTGAAATGTCACAGAATGCAAGATATCTGCCATTCCACATGGCACTATCACATTCATAGTATAGTATGTCTGTACCATAAGTTTTTCCATGATGCAAATTTCCTCTTACTAATACCACCACTTCCTTGCTCAATGACAACAAATTGCTCACCATTCTGCAGCAGTAGGTGGTGCAGTATTGGACATATAAAAAGCATTGATGTCATTGAGTGGACCAGGACCACAGAATCTAACAAGCATCTTATGGACACTTTCTTGCAAAGCTTTTTCATCCAAACACCACTTGCTTTGATCAGTAGCAGCAGGACCTGCTGTTGGATCTGAAAAAAAGAAAAACATTTAAATATATTTTTAATATTGAAATTCTGTTACTTCAAGGACTCTCTGTTCTTTAAATTGTATTCTGTGCTGTCTAGCTGACTAAGAAAATTTTGTATGCTTAATGCGATTAAAGTAATGCAAGGCCCTAATCTGATCAGAGAAATTACCATTTCTCATACATCAGTTCACAGAGTAAACACAAAGCATTAGGACTGTAAGACGACCAGTAAAATGATGTGTATATACTGTGGTCCATACTGTTTATAAAGTATATTTACCTGGTGCTCCACACATGGTATTAATAGCAGACTCCTGAGAGGATAACAGCTCATCTAACAGTCTTTGTGCTGTTGGAAGAATCTACAAAAACAAAAATAATAATAATAAATAGATAAAATAAAATTATTATTAACTGTACAGCATTGCTAAGAGTTAGTAAGACAATCTGAACACAACCACCAACACGGCACACAACCTTTAGGTGAGCAAGAAATAACAGGCAAGGGATCGGAATAGCCAGTGCATTTCTTTATCAAACTGTGAAACATTATTCACAAAGCTAGAAAGTTTTATGGTATGATTATAAAGTTTGTTTACCTGTTGTGGCAGTTCACTAATCAGGTACTGAGCAAATTTCTGCAACTGGTCTCTGCATAATCTGGACAAGTACTCTGACACTGGAGCTCTCAAACAAACTTGATCCGGGAAGTGTATGCGAAATAAACAAAGTGCAATAATATGTGCACACCAAGTTGCAGATGGAGAGCAAGTACAGTAACATGATGTGATGTGGCCTCTGTCAAAGGTTACTGCGACATTGAACATTCCTTTAGCTTGGATGGGATTATGCTGCTGATTTATTGTTCCACTAAGGTGAAAGCCTACAGAGATAAAAATGTAAAAAAAAAAAAACATCTAGACTGGCTCTATTTTCAAATCTCCTTGGCTGAATCCTTGGGCAGGTATGTAAAATGGTTAGTCTTGTAAATGATTTCTTATTCTCGAATTTGAGGGGCACTTTGCATAAATACAATAGCTTGTTATCCCTCACTGCATATGAAAACTATTGTGTTCATGCAAAGTGCCTCTCAAATTCCTATCTTCTCTCTCTTTTAGGTTGTTTTACAGTATGGCTGTTATCCAAATTCTCAAAAACTTTTTGACAGAGAGCAAAGTGTAGCTAGGGAATTTTTAGCTAGCTTTACGTGTAATAAGCTTATGTACCGAGACGGACAACAATATCAACGTAAATTCATAAATAAATAAACCACGAATACTTTAAGGAATCAGGCTAAATACAAAAGCTTTCAATTACGGATTTTACCAATTTGAAGGACGTCTCTAACTGCTTTAGCTTTGACGAGATGCTCTCCTTTCTGAAACTCGTCAGGGGAGCCATTGGCCAGACAAGAGTACAGTCGTATGTCATCTTCAACTTGAGGAAAAGACCAGAAAGCTATCCTTAATTGAATTTGTTCTGAGGTTTGTGGATAGGTATGTTCTACAGTCTCAAATGGGATACACTTTGCGACCTTTTTGGCACATAATTCGACCAAGCTCTCGACTTCAGCTTCGTTTTCCAAACTGCTTGTAGAACTAATTTGAGAATTTCTTTTCCAGCCTCTCCAGTTTCCAGAGATACTTTCCGGTTCCGAAATCCAGGATCCTAGTGAATCTTCTTCGAATCTATCACTGTCTTCAAATGAGAAGCGCTCTTCGTTGTTTTCTTCCCATTCAAACCACAGATCCATGATTTGGACAGACAAATCCTTCTTCACCACAAACACTGACTGACTGACTGAATGTCTCGCAAACCAGATATCCACAGGAAACCCAAAACTATTTTTGTTGGGTCTCACAAGCCTACTGTATTTTGTAATTTCCGCTCCACTACATATATAAACCAAACCAATGTAATCCCATACCACACCTGATGAAGGCTAGTATGGCTAGCCGAAATATTGTAGCTATAAAACTTAATTATAGCTTAAAAAACAACCTAATTCTACGTTGTATTGGCTATTCTCTTTAATTATCGAATGTTGTAACGCATTTCCGGGTCCAACCACCCAATAAAATCCGCTAAAATAAAGCCAAAATCTTATCCACTATCTATTCTAAAACTGAAAAAATCAGAACTCTGTACAACAATTCCTTCTTCGAAGAAAAACTTAAAAACATAAGAAAAATTTTCATAAAATTGTATTTCATTTTGGACCCGGAAGTTAGCACAGGTGCGATTCCCACGAGAAGCTATGCCTAGGAAAAAAGTTCAGAATCCGTCGTTGTAGGCGTCAAAATGCTCCGCAGGAGATCGCTTATTCTATTCACCTAATGGGTTTTAACACCTCTGAATAAGTGGCATAGGTGCCATGTTAATCATCAATACCATTGTAATATATACTCGGTAATAAAACACTGTCACGTATAAAGGTTAATAAATGAAAATTAACAAAGCCGGCAGTACCGCTTCGTTGCTCTTTCAAATCTCGTAGTCTGAGTGAAAAATATTTCAACTTGGCAGAACCTCATAGAAATTAGAAGAAAAATATTTTGCGATAGAGCTATAAGATTCTGTAAAAAAGAATATTTCCTAGAAATCCTAGTTATCGAGGCTTCATTGGTCAGTGCTAAAGGTTACAGTGTTGTTTTTGTTGTTGTTGTTGTTGTTGTTGTTGTTTTTTTAACTGCCGTGCTTGCTTCTGCATAATCTTTCCAATTATTAAAATATGTCAGTGATGTTACATATTCTACACTCATTCACTAACATTCTATGTATAGTATTATATTTATTAAATTGAGTTTTAATATGAAGTCAAAGAAGAAGCAAAACAATTGAAGAGTTGGAGAAATGTCCCGTATTTTTTACACCGTGGATTGATGGTACCACCGATTCGCTTCTCCGCCATTCTTCGATGAGAACATAGGCCGTGTCGTTTTTGCCACTCTGTTTGTTTTCCTTACACCATCCAAATCACACTTGGCCCGAAAAAAATGATTGGCTTCATTAAAAAGTTTTCGTTTTAAAGGTGAAAAAGGTCATGGCTCTAGTGTTGAATCAATCAATCATACAATTAAGTTCACGTGAAATGCACGTGAAGCCTTATAACCAATGGAATGCCATATTACTGACATTAGCAGTAAGCGAATTGTTATAATTTTGTAATTTACACTAATATAATGCACATTAGAGGTTAGCGCGCGATTACATTAAAAGCGTTGACAGATAAAATCGTCATAACTTCAAATCAACCAATGGTATTACTTTGAGCTTATTTGTACAGGCCCGATAACTGGAATTCCAAGATGTTGGGTGACATTTGGCGTAACTTTAATACTTCATAATTGTTGCCTCAACGTAATGAGCACAAAACGAAACGACAACAACAACAACAACAAAACTAGGAATGATTTAAGTTGAGATTCGCTGTTCGTAAGCTACAAAAGTCTAAACGAAAGAAATTCTGTTTGCTTGAGGAGAGGGAATACTCCAAGCTATTTAGTAAAATTTGAAATGGTAAGTATCTCTTTCGGTTCTTCCAAGCTAGTTTCAAATCGTTAGTTTAATCCATGTATCTTTGTGTCCGCGCTCATCGGTGCGAACAAAAAAAAAAAGTTTTAATATCCTGTTGCAAAAAAACTGATCTATCGGAAGTCATAATTAAATGTTTAGTACTTTCATTAACTCTTCAAATTCACACCATTTTGACATAATCCTATAACCCCCGCTAAGAATTTTTTCCCTGGGCTTAGCTTCTCGTTTGCACAGGAATAGATCCCCTTTCAGCTTCGTATACAAATTGCCCATTTCAGACCACGTGGCATTCTCTTGGGAATCGTTCTTTTATTATGAAAATGTTAACCTATCAACATAAGAAAGAATTAATTACCAAGAGTTACATCACGTGGTCTGAAATAGGTAAACAAACAACGAATCTGAAAGGGCCTATTGCACCGGTGCGATTCCTATGAATACTGTTGCAAAGGAATAGCACCGGTGCGATTCCTATGAATACTGTTGCACAGGAATTACACCGGTGGGATTCCTATCAATACTGTTGCACAGGAATAGCACCGGGGGGATTCTTATGAATAATTTTGGAGAAGAATTGCACCGGTGCGATTCTTACGAATACTGTTGCACAGGAATAGCACCGTTGCGATTCTTATGAAGAGTATTGGAGAAGAATTGCACCGGTGCGATTTTCTATTAATAGTGTTCGACAGGAATAGCACCGGTACGATTCCTATGAATACAGTTGCACAGGAATTGAACCGGTGCGATTCCTATGAACACGGTTACACAGGAATTGCAACGGTGCGATTACTATGAATACTGTTGCAAAGGAATAACACCAGGGCGATTCTTATGAATAATATTGGAGAAGAATTTCACCCGTGCGATTCCTATGAATAGTTTTGGAGAGGAATTGCACCGGTACGATTGCTATGAATACTGTTGTACAGGAATAGCACCGGGGCGATTCTTATGAATAATATTGGAGAAGAATTGCACCGGTGGTATTCGTATGTATACAGTTGGAAAGGAATAGCAACGTTGCGATTCTTATGAATAATATTTGAGAAGAATTGCACCGGTGCGATTCCTATCAATACTGTTGCACAGGAATACCACCTGGGCGAATCTTATGAGTAATATTGGATAAGAATTGCACCGGTGCGATTCCTATGAATAATATTGGAGAAGAATTGCACCGGTGCGATTCCTATGAATACTGTTGGATAGGAATAGCACCTGTACGATTCCTATGAATGCTGTTGCAAATAAATAGCACCGGGGGTATTCTTATGAATAATATTGGAGAAGAATTGCACCGGTGCGATTCCTATGAATAGTGTTGAAGAGGAATTGCACCGGTACGACTCCTAGGAATACTGTTGCACAGGAATAGCACCAGGGGGATTCTTATGAATAATTTTGGAGAAGAATTGCACCGGTGCGATTCCTACGAATACTGTTGCACAGGAATAGCACCGTTGCGATTCTTGTGAATAGTATTGGAGAAGAATTGCACCGGTGCGATTCCTATGAATAGTGTTGCACAGGAATAGCACAGGTACTATTCCTATGAATACTGTTGTAGAGGAATTGCACCGGTGGGATTCCTATGAATAGTGTTGAAGAGGAATTGCACCGGTACGATTTCTAATAATACTGTTGCACAGGAATTCCACCGGTGAGATTCCTATTTATGCTGTTGCACAGGAATAGCACCTGGGCGAATCTTATGAGTAATATTGGATAAGAATTGCACCGGTGCGATTCCTATGAATAATATTGGAGAAAAATTGCACTGGTGGTATTCCTATGAATACAGTTGCAAAGGAATAGCAACGTTGCGATTCTTATGAATAATATTTGAGAAGAATTGCACCGGAGCGATTCCTATCAATACTGTTGCACAGGAATAGTACCTGGGCGAATCTTATGAGTAACCGCCACCCGATTAGCTCACTTGGTAGAACATCGGTCTCTTGTGCGGGAGGTCGTGGGTTCAAGCCCCGGCCGGACCAACACTC
>WUAP02076334.1:0-17318 GCA_015163945.2 Stichodactyla helianthus
ATTGTGTAGTACCAGAAAATATCCATACCTCCCCCATGGAGGGGGATTGGAATTTCCAAGGGGTGGGGAGGGTCTGACTCTCCCATGGAGTGCATTTGTGTATAGAATCTTGACCTACCTTTGAGATATTTCCCAAACTATTCCATGCTGTCCATTTAGCTTTTGCAACAAAATCAAAGGCACCAGGCTTTGGAGCATTGCACTCACCAACCGTTGACTACCCAAAAATAATTGAAAAAATAAGTACATAAGTAAACTGATTTTACAAATGTAATTTCTCAGAGAAAGAGAAAAGGAATGTCAAAATATGATAAGAATAAGAAACTAGCTTTTACTGGTGATTTTTATTTTTTGATTGTTTTGTGAACCCTAAAAACTTGAGTGGGAATAGAATTAGAAATAGGAATAAAATTGATAATACATATTTTTTTCTTTATTATAGTAATGAAATATATTTTAGATATAAATATCTTAGTTACTCGTTTACCTGTTTGAAAAGCGCGTATAGCTTTAGTTTTGCTTCGTTTCCTGGGTCTTCTTTGAGAATATTCACTCGTTCCTTCGCTAAATTGAATTCTTGGCTCGTTCTCAAGGGTCCACTAGCAGAATGAATGCCTCGTAGAGCAGGACTCCTTGAAAATTTTAAAAGATTTCGCGAAGAAAATCTGACGAAGTGAGCCGCCATTTTGAAATCTGTTTTCATGGGAGCAACCGCTGGGATATGTACTGTTGGCTCACAAAAGCAAAATTGAATTTTAAAAATTGTACAAGAAAAATTATGAAGAAAAATATAAACATCTTTTCGTTTTCTTTGCCTTGTTAGATCTTCGTTGTGAATTGTTCAAAAATTGGTGGAGGAGAGCTGGTTCAATTTTTGGTAACATGCAGACTTTTTTAACACTCCCAAATGTGCTGCAAGAACAATTGAGATGCTCCCTTCATATGATGCAAAATTAAAATAAAATTTGCACCAGAAGTTCTATATCTTTCCCTTTCGGTTGTCAGAAAAAGTTAAGGTCCTCCCTCTACCCCACCCCCCTCAGTTTAAAAATCTCCTGATTTTAGGGACTTTGACCCGCCGTCGTCTAGCAGGCTGGGCGTCCTGTGGTGGATCCTTTTTTGAGGATTTTTGCCACGAAATTCTTGCACAGCGAAAAAATTAATTCAACGTACGATCTTCAAATGTTTTTCGAAACAGGAATCCCAGGGAGTTTGTTAAACTCTACGTGAATTCCTAGATCGCAAAACAGCTGACATCGGTGAGAAAAATGTTGCGATTTCATCCCAAACATGGCGCTCATGTTGACCTTTCTGAATGTGGAACCATCGCTACCAGAAAGAAAAGCTTCGCTAACGCTGTTGTCTTCAGCCACAGACCTTTATCAACCCTCGAGACGTTCATGTTCGAGATAATAGACCAGGAACAAGGCTGGTCCGGGCATGTACGATGCGGTGTAACATCGCATAATCCTAAAGACTTTAAACCCAGAGTTCCTCTTTATCTGCTACCAGACTTGGCTCAGATGGGAGAAACTTGGGTTTTCGCTTTAAAACCAAACAATTCTAAACCTTTAGGAGACGAGCACTTAAGAGACGATGGCAACCATGATTATCGTCGAGTCGAAGATGGTGATGAAGACACAAATCAGCTGTATTGTGGCGAGAAAGCTTTCAAGGAAAATTTAAAACCCACAGATAGAGGAAGTCGAATAGGAGTCAGGATTAGCTCTTGTGGATATCTTTATTTTTATATCAATGGTAAAAAGTTCGGGCCTTGTGCTACTAATGTTCCTCAGAATATTTATGCTGCTGTTGATGTCTATGGGTCAACAAAAAGTGTGAAAATTGTACAATGTGGAGGTGAGATTTGAATTGTTATTCTTGTACAATTTTCATTTCCTTTTCAGTTAGCTTATGTTTACAAAGAAAAGTTTATTGGCATAGATTTACGGTGGCTTTATTTTACCGTTTATAACGGGAGGAAAGCTTGGTAATAATGATAATATGTAATTATAGAGTAGTCAAGTGATGACGTCATAAAACCCTTTTTTTTTTCACTATCATATTTTGGATCCCAATTTCGATAGACAATCAAAAAAGATGTTAACACACCAAATTTGATGAGAATCGGTTGAATAGGATCTGAGATATTTCCACCTGAATATATAATGTCCCCATACAAATCTTTGTATTTTTGACAAAGATTTGTATGGGGACATTATATATTCAGGTGGCAATATCTCAGGTCCTATTCAACCAATTCTCATCAAATTTGGTGTGTTAACATCTTTTTTGATTGTCTATCGAACCTGGAATTTGAAAATTGTTAAAGTGCAAATTTATTTTTTGTGATGTCACACTTGAGTACTCTATTAGTGATCCATTTTAAGGGTATTTAAAGCTAAAGCTACACGGATTAGAGAGAAGTTGAAATAAGTGTGTGAGGTCAATGAGGATCGAACTATGGACCTCTCACCAAGCAGACAGCACACTAGCCAACTACGCCACACTTGCTCCTATTGTATGGGAAGCTGGTGCTGATGAAAATGGAGCAATTTGATTGATTCTCTCAGTTGTCAGAATCCTGCAGATCCTGCAGTCAGGACTGGCTTTTTTGACTGTTCCATTTTTAAAGTTAAGAGTTTAAGAATTTCCAATCCAAACCTCTTAATGAATAATAAATGGTTTCTGTTGTAGAAAATTATTGGAAACAAGATAAACTTGTCTGATGTCAGACTGTTAATGGTTGTGATGTCTTGTGTTTGTCTCATTTGAAGCGCATAGAGTACACTCTATCAAGAGCACACGCTGTTTACGGTATAACATCTGAATGATAATGGGGCAAACCAAATATCTAACGATTGATTTTTCAAAAGACGTGCATAAAATCATGATGTCAAAAACTGACTGTTGCCTGTGTTGCTGTTATTTCTCTAAGTTTTACGACGGAACAGGCAAGGCAAATCGAATAGAAACACCACAGAACAAACCTTCAGCATGTTTTTCTTCAGCAGCAAGTTCTTCCTTTAGAGAGCCCCTCACTGCTGAGGTGTTAAAGCCTCTTCTAGTCACCAAACGAACAAAACGGAACGCCATCTTGAACTGCTCTCTCAAAACATATTATGGGCTATTTGATTAACTAATATAAACTTCAATTTGATTGGTTGTTTCTGAACCAATCAAAGGCATTGTTTTATTCTTTTCCAAAATGGCCGACGACACGTAAAGAAGGGCAGTTCTTTGAAAGCTTTTATTTCTTGAGTTCCTTTGCTATGGATTATTTTGAGGAACAAAGAGAAGAGATTGAGTCTCTAAAGGCTATATTTCCAGATGAGTTTGCTGAGTTAAGTACATGTCCTCCAAGTTTTATGGTTCGCCTTGATGAACTGGATCTCCCTTCCACTGGTTCTGTTCAGTTGAAAATAACATTTCCGAGTAAATATCCCGAGGATATTCCAACCATAGAACTCCCAAACCGCTCTAATGTACTCCCAAATGAAGTTGCTGGTGAACTTGTCCGACATCTTCAAGGACTTGCTCAAGAATACGTTGGAATGGCCATGGTATTTACTCTAGTTAATGAGGCCAAAGAATGGATCAACCAAAACAAAATTAGAATCGCAGAAATTAGAAATTCAGAGAAGGCAGAAGTTGATGAGGATGATTTTTCGTCAGATGAAGAAGATGTTGTTGATTCAAGGAGCGATAGTACCTATGCAGATACAAAGACTGGGGGTCGATGGGACTATGTGATTGGGCTTATTGGTATGAACAGAGCCGGTCTAGAGTGGATTTTCGTGTGAGTGGGAAACATAGATGTACTATATTTTACCATAACTACATATTAATATGGTATACATGAAAAATGGGAAATCATTTCACTCGTTTGTTTTACCATATATTTGTTGTAAGTCAATACCATGTTTCCCACTCGTACAAAAATTACTCTGAGTTTTGACATATGCATAAAAGTACCACATCATTTTTCAGTAATGAAAATGGATGGGAAAAGGCATGAGCGGATTTAGGGGTGGGCCAAGGGGCTGCAGCCCCAGCCCCCTTTCATTTTGGGATGCAATCAGTTTCACTGGAAGCATAACCGAGACCTCCTCTGGTTAGTCATAGAGGTCTCTCTAAAGCAGACATTTTACAGCCCCCCTTTCTCAGATTCATGGATTGGCTCCTGAAAGGGCTGTCTCCCTAGTATCTAGGCCAAGTGAGCTCACTCTGAAACAATTGTTTTTTCAAGCTTGAAATTGCAGAGATTCCTATGACAGTCATATGAATATACAGTTTTCTGGCCATGGTTGGCTTGCATTGGAAATACAGATCATGGGGGTTTTGTAAAGATATAGTTTCATTTAAATTTAGGGTGATGCAGCCATAAAGCACTTGCCTCTCACCTCTGGGGTATCAGGTTCAATTCCTGGACTTGGAATTTCATGTGAGTAGAGTTCTTGTTGGGTCTCTCCCTTGATTCAAGAGTTTTCTCTGGGTTCTCCAATTCTCCTCCCTCCACAAACCTCAGCAGGCTAAATTCCACTTAGATCCGTGAGCTAGCCATGCCCTGACCTAGATCAGCCCAAAGGTTGTTTCAGGAATAGATGAAATTAAATTGATGGTTAAAATCTCTTCCTTTAAAATTAATAAAGTACAATTTTTCAGGAAAACCATCAGCTGGAAAGTCCACATTCTTCAATGCAGCAACCCAACAAAATTCTGCCAAAACTGCTGCACACCCTTTCACAACAATTGAGCCAAACATCAGCAAAGGTTTCTACTCGATACCTTGTCCTTGTTCATCATTTACCAACAAATGTCAAGCAGCCTATGGACATGATGGGGCTGGTTATCGCTATATACCAGTTCTGTTAAAAGATGTGGCAGGTCTAGTTCCTGGCGCATGTGAGGGTAGAGGCAAAGGAAATAAGTTCTTGAATGATCTTCTTGATGCAGATGTACTTATTCACGTGATTGATGTGTCAGGGGAGACAGATGAAACTGGAAAAGAAACAACAGGTACAGTATTCGTTGATCTTGCAAGGATTTTTCAGGATTTGAAATTAATAATTTCAACAATGGATTATGAGATTATACACCTATTTCAAGAACATTGCATCATAGCTGAAGGCAACAGACCAAGGCTAGAAGGCAGAAATTCATTACTTAATCCATATAGGTACAGTCATGTTAGTCTTTTTACAATGGCAGACTGCTATGCTTCCTAAGGTTAAATGTGTGGCCAAAAATTCAGTTAATGTCCCTGGCCACAGACGTTTGCTTTCATTCTTGACTTGTTACTTCTTGCTTTTGGCTGTGACAAAGTTTTTTGAAGTAGGTGTATAAACTAAATATGTTCGCAACCTCTTCTCTCATGTACTGATGAAGCACTGTTGAGTTTGGTTGCACTTTTTTAATTTTATCTTACTTTGAGAATTGTAAAATTAAATTTCCAGTTCCTCAAAGGAGAGGGTTACATGAATTTGAACACATAACCAAGGCCAAGTATAGAATGTCTCATGTTCATGGTTTTAATTATAATTTTTGGGTTTACATCTCCTCACCCTTTTGCCTGCTAATTTACAGCCAAACCCTGACAAAATCTTCTCACCTACTGTAGGTTATGACCCAACTCTAGATGTAGACTGGCTTTACCAAGAGTTACATCAGTGGATCTTTTCCAACATCATGAATAAATGGGACATGATCTGCAAGAGGCCAACCAAACTCTTCAATATGTTCACTGGTTACCATGCATCCAGACACCTTATAAAAAGTCTGTTTGCCTCTCAAGGTATAACAGAGAAGAAGATGAAAGCCTTTTTCTCTTTAAACCAGGAAGATTCTGAAAAATTGGTTCATGGTTTAGTTGGAGGATTCCTAAAAGTGAGGTTTCCAATCTTGTTAGCATTGAATAAGATAGATTGTCCTGATTCAAAGAAAAATATTGAGAAATTCCAAGAGAAGTTTAAAGAAATGGCTATGGTTCCTGTGAGTGCAAAAAGTGAGTGCTTTTTGCAGAAACTCAAGGAGGGAGGATTAATAAAATACTATGGTGGAGATTCAAGATTTTCAATCATGAAAAGAATTGATAAAACTGCAGAAATTAAGGATTTAAATCTTGAAGTAACTGAGATTATGGCTAATGCTGATTTAGAAACTGCACAAGGTATAGAAAAAGCAGTTTTACAACCCTTTGGAAGCACTGGTGTCCTTAGAGCAGTCTCAGCAGCTATTAATCTGAGGCCACCCAACTTTGCCTTTCCAGTGCAGTCACTAGACTCTCTGGAATCAATAGGTAGTCATTCTAGCAAAAATCCCTCAGTCCTAAGAGACTGCATTGTTTTAAAGAAAAACACAACAGTTGGTAAACTGTTCACTGTACTGTGTCATCCTCCAACATGTCTACTAGCTGGAGAATATGTCAGAGCAGAGTGTCTTGACAATACTGGCAAGAAAAGAGTGATGCATAAAGATGAAACTCTTGATGAGTCAAACCAAATTGTCAAGATAATGAGCACAAGGAAGGCATCAACACAAAACAAATTGAAAAACTGATAATGATATTTTATTCGACAAAGGTAGTTTATAAAACAATTCAGAATTAAAGCCATGTTGATCTTTCTTACTAAAGTAACTATATAGAGCAGTTTTCTTATGACTGCTGCAGCTGTTCAGAAAAATTGTGGAAATAGGAAAAAGGCAGGAAGTATTTTGAAGTTTGACTGTCTTAAAATTTCAAGTTTGAGCACAAAACTTTGTAGTCTCCTTTGCAGCCATTATTATTGTCACAGGATATTTGACCAACACTTATAACACTGTGAAGAAGACTAAACACTCTTTGACACAATGACAGAACATGTTTTAGTTGTGACTGTTCCTAGGTAGATGTTCCAATGACAGTACCATTTTTAGGAGTATTTTTTACCTGTTAGCACCCCACTTTTTAAATGGCTCTGCTGCCTATGCTACCTCCTCCACAGGACCCCATCCCCTCCCCCAAATTGGGCTGCTACGTAGGCTACCAATGCTTTAGATCAATTCAAACTTTAGAGTACATTAGCAACAAATAAATAAATAAATAAAATATCATCAGAAGAATGATTATTCTCCCCCATAGCCATTTTTAGTGTCGTCACCCAATGCTGAGGTAGAGTTGCATTACAACACTAATAAAAACAGCTGTGGGACGAGACTAATGATTGACTTTTTAACTTTTTACATTGAAGAATTCATCTTCAGTGTAGAATGTCACACCACAATTTTCAGCAAATTTTCTGTCTGAATCACTATGATCCTTCCTTCTTCCTGCTGCATCTCCAACAAAGAAGCTCAATTTCTTGTCAATACTTTTTCCTCCATTCTTTTCGCCACTCATGAAGTTCCACATTCCAGGGCTGGGTTTATGGTAATTGTCCTTTTGGGTAGAGATGAATATCTGAAATGGCACACTGACCTGGAAAACAGAAGCAAATTGATGAATATTGTAACAAAATTTAGGGGCTTTGAACAGTAGACCATGTGTAAAATTCAATTTATTGCAATAGAAAACCCATGCAAACATCCTTTTGAAGTGAAAAAGGAAATTTCTTCATTAAGAAAATGTCCTCTAGTTTTACATCACTTAAACCTCAATAAATCCATATCCATTTCCAGCCCAGCAGAATAAAATATAATCTGGAGCCAGATCAGCTTGGCTGTGATGATGAGAATGGTGTGAGATAACTGCCACTTGCACAGTTTCCTAAATCCTTACCCACATCCCATAAATACCTCTTATTAACTGAGTATGAGGGCTGTGCTGTAAGTTATGGACTGAGTTGTTTTTCCACTTCTCAAGTGGTATCATGCAGGCCATTAAAAGTGGGGAAAAAAGAGGTTCCATAAAATATATGCAGACTGAGCAAGTGAGATTAAGAACTAATGATATTTACTACATGAAAAGGCAAACACAAGAAAAAGGTTGGTTGTCTTTAAGTTGGGGACTGGTCATTATTTAAGGGGCGGGGGGCTGGTGCAAACAGGCAGTGGTTCAGCATTTTTTAGGCTCCAAAAAAAGAGAGGGCTAAAACAGACAATGGGAATTTAGGGGGAGGGCTCACCAAATTCATACAAGTAAAATTTTCAAAATGCACCAGCCCCCTACTCTAAATAATGACCAGTCCCTTATGGACACAAATTGACCAATGACAGCACTTGTCATATAATAAGCTAAAATATGTTGGCTAGGTGCTTATAACCAGCTTCATCATTTAAAGTACAAAAAATTGCATGATTGCACCTTCTTGAGAAATCCTGTTAGTCTTCCTGTTTTCTCAGCAATAATCTTTTCTCTGGAGGCCTTTGCCCTGCCAATGCCTGTTTGATTTGTGAATATCACAAGCTTAAAACCCTTGTGTTGTAGGCTTGATAACTTCTCCACACAGTTTGGATATAACATTGACCAAGCATCTTCACCATGCTTAAACAAGGAGGTTTTCACCAATGTGTTATCAAAGTCAAATGCAGCTATCTTCTCTGATGGTTTGGCATCTACATTATCATAATATAACAGAGTCTTATTCCACCTCCATTTCGATGATGGTTTGTCCGTTGATAGTTGAGTGATGTTTTTGGACTTACTGTTCTCTGAAATGACTATAAAAAGAAAAAACCAAAAGTTTAAATTAAATTGTATGAAAATGCAATTACAGAATTTACAACAATTATGCTTGCAAAACGATAATTGGATATTTATTTTTTTAATTGAAAAACTTTAGGCACACACACACTCATGTTAGCAAGCTACCTCTCCCTGAATGTGGCTGACATTTGGGGTTTTCAGAGTCCCCCCTGGCTGGAATCAACACAATCTCAAAAGGCAGTTTTGATAACTAAGTTACCTGATGAAGGAGCTAAAAAAAATCTTTTGATGGAATTTTTTTCCTCTTTAGCCTGAGAATCTTCAATTTCCTTGTGTTTTCTTTTCATATTTAACCCAGTTTACAGGAGCTGTGTTCCAATTGTACACAGGAAGTCCAAATTATGGCCAGTCTATAATTCTTTACCTTTCAAGAACTTTTAAAAGTTTGCTTCAAGATCTTACTTAAAATTCTATTCCAAACTGATAATATGCAGACGAAATATTTTTTGGCTTATTTTTTTTAAAGACATTTTAAAACTCCCATCTAGAGGTGGAGGTTTTCTCTCTATCTACCACCCCTCCCCCCACTATTGCTTTATATTCGCGATATGGGCTACCTGTGTAGTCACATGGAGAGACAAAACAAGATGGCAGACACGAGGAATAAACTAAACTTCTATGTTTTATTTCTTAATTTGTAATCCAGACACCTTTAAAATGTCCAGGATAATCGTGAAAAACTTACCCAAGAACATTAAAGAAGAGAAATTTCGGTCTCTATTCGCTTCTAAAGGAGAAATCACAGATCTTAGACTTTGTAAAACCAAAGATGGAGTGTTCCGGCGGTTTGGTTTTGTGGGGTTTAAAACCGAAGAACAGGCAGAAAATGCCATGAAATTCTTCAATAACTCGTACATTGACACTTCAAAGATTCAAATTGAGATTGCTAGAAACCTCGGTGAAGAATCGTCCACACGTCCATGGAGTAAGTACTCAAAAGGGAGTTCTGCTTACGAGAAAAGAGTAGCGAAAAAGAGAAAAGAGTTAAAAACGTCAGAAAAAGACAGTAAAAGCGATGGCAAAACTGATAAAGGAAAAGACAAAGAAACAAAGTCAAAGGATTTGATGAAAGAGTTCGATGAAATGGAAGAAGATCCTGAATTTCAAGAGTTTTTAGCTGCGCATCAAAACCGCAGTACCAAGTCATTGTGGATCAATGATACAAGTGAGAAGACCTCCTCTACGATGGACAGTCATTCCACACAAGTCAACGCAAACAACAGTTCTAAAAATAGGGTAAATGGTTATGGAATGTAATGGAATAATTATGCGTGCATCAATGTTAAGCCTGAGAAAGGTATCGGGCATATGTGGAGCATTTGTATTTTGTCAATAATTTCTGTTAAAATTCCCTTCTCTGGGAAAGAAAAATGAGTCAAATTTGGTCAAATTTCCTGGCATTCTGGCAGCCACCCATTCCAAAAATAAAAGTAAAGATGTTAAAATGCCGTACCCTGGAGCAAACCAGGAAATAAAATTCCTCAGGGTGGGGACACCAAAAGTGAACAAATGCCCCATATATGCCCAAGCCCCCCCATACACACACTTCATGGGCATAACATGGATACATACAAATGTGAACCCTCCCCCCTTGACCAGGGACTCAGAATTTGAGGTCAGTGAAAATGAGAAAATGCCTCCTCCCCAAGGCAAATATTGCTGGTCAAATGTCCATGCATATCCTACTCCCCCTGGGGAAGTTAGGGAACATACCCTTTGGATGTATATAAGGAAATGAAACAATACAAATATTTACAAAATTACGTGGTGTGATTATATAACTGCTTACCAGTTATTAGTAAACTCCCAACTAATTCCCTGGTTAAGAGACCAGAGAGTCAAAAGGAAGTGAACAATAGACAAATACCCCATACTCAGGAACCCAGGGGTCAATTTCTGTTGCTTCTTTCTCCATGAATGGAGAAGTTATAGCTGAAGGAATTTGGTGATCCACAATTCTAATGCAGCAACCAATTGCTTTGTATTTCATTATTTTGAAATAAATTCAATTTTATGATAGGATAATGACCTTCCTCTTTTTACCCTCAGAAAACTTCAGATGGTGCCTCTGAAGATGAAGAAAATGATGATGAAAATAATGATGACACTTCAGGTACCTTTCTACTTTAGCCATAAGATTTTATTTCAAAATAAGTGTGTTTTCTCAGCCAAAAGCAATCTGACTTATGACTTGTGTACATGAAACTGTCATGTTAAGAAAAGCAGATGTTCATGGTGACAACACACTGACCTTTTCATTTATTAAGACACATCGGTGAAGGGAGGGAGGAGATCAGCAAGATTAGGGGCTTTTTATAAAGTGCAGGAGAGGACATCAAATTTTTGGAAGCCTTATTATTGAGGTTGTCTAAAACTTGCCAAAAAATACAGGGAGAATTACAAATGTTTGCCAACTACAATCTCAGAAAATGTTATTAGAATGAAATAGGTCATTTTGGAGTAAATGAATGATATTCCCCCTCTTCCCACTTTACTGTTGTTTTTTTTGGGTTGTTTGGGCATCATCTTGCAATATCTGCAGGGCCACTTTACTGTTTTCATCCACAACATTGCTTCAGGGGGAAGGGGGAGGGGACAATATGAAGAAATAAGGAGACAAAAGAGTAACTAGTCAAAAATGCATAAGCGTGCTAACTGTTCCAGTGAGTTTTTAACATGGTTGTAGCTTGATTACAGCTGGATTAGGTAATGTTTTAAAGACATCATGATCAATTGAATGCATACTTTGTGTTTCTAGATCATTCTGATAGTGACCAAGAAGATGTAAACAAAACCTCAGCATCTGCTACAAGACTATCAGACATGGATTACCTGAAAACTAAGATAGTATCTGATAAAAAGCCAGCTGATGCCACTGATGAAGAGGAGATGGATTCAGATGATAGCAGCAACAATGATGAGAGCAGTGATGACAATGATTCAAGTGATGAAAACTCTGATGGAAAAACATCTATTCCTTCAAAACCAAAAACCCAAGAGAAACAAAATTCTCACAGTTCATGGACATTAAAGATGAGAGGTTTGCCATTTAGATTAAAAGAAAAGGAAGTCATGGAATTCTTTTCACCAATTGAGTGTGTTGAAGTTAGATTTGTGAACAATAAAAATGGTCAACGGTCGGGACGAGCATTTGTAGACTTTAAAAGTGAACAGGACTTAGAAAAAGCTTTAAAAAGAGATAAGGATTATTTACAAGGGAGATACATAGAGCTCTTTAGAGATGACAGTAGTAAGAGTAGACATAACTTAAGTCAAGAGGAGGAACATGAGAAACCATGGATGAAGAAATTGAAGGAAGAAAGAGATAATAGTGAAGAGGATGAAAGCATAGGAGAGGTATGTACTTATACAGTCATTCATTAAAGCAAGTTGCTAAATTAAGATTACTTAAGAATTCTTTAACAATTAAGATAATACCTTTGAGCATTGACCTGCACTAGTTAATTCTCTGACTCAGATCTCAGATTCCAGATTGCCAATGGACAACCTTTTTTGAAAGAGGTGTATAATATATTAAAAATCTTCTTTTCTCAATATATGTAGTCTGGAAGGTTGTTTCTTCGTAACTTGTCTTACACCTGCACTGAAGATGATGTCCAAAAACTATTTGAAAAGCATGGCCCTCTATCTGAAGTTAATCTTCCCCTGGATAAACAGACCAACAAGACCATTGGCATAGGATATGTTACATTCTTGATGCCTGAGCATGCTGTCAAAGCCTTTAATGAACTTGATGGAAAAGTATTCCAGGGACGACTATTACATATATTGCCTTCTAAAGCCAAGAAAACAGAAAATGAGCTGGCTGGTGAGTATTAATGCAGGAGAGAATAAAGCTGGCACTCAATAAGCAATTACAAAATTTAACTGCTCTAACAGTAAATTTGGTTTCTTTATCTAAACTGTTACTATATATAAAGAGGTTTTGATGTGAGTGGAAATTGTACAGTAATGAGTTACAGGACACACATGGTACACTGCATATGGTATGCCATAACACTGAAAAGGCCTTCCATTGCTTTCACATGAATTATCCAATCACTGCACATAGTTACAGTTATGGCAGAGTATTTTACAGCTACAGTGCAGCTACAAACTTAATGTATTGTTTCCCACTCAAACAAAATCTGCTTTAAAGTGTGGTACATGTATTTTGTTTTAATTTTGTTAAAATTTATTCTCTTACTATAGACACAACTTATAAGAAGAAAAATGAAGCCAAGAAAAGGTCCCAAAGTAGCAGTGACCACAACTGGAACACCTTGTTTCTAGGTGTAAATGCTGTAGCTGATGCCATGGCCGACAAGTACAACACAACAAAGAGGGGGATTTTAGATGCAGAGTCTTCAAACAGTCTTGCAGTCAGGATGGCTCTAGGAGAAACACAAGTTGTAGCTGATACAAGAAAATTTCTGATCGAACATGGTGTAAAATTGGATGTGTTTGGGCAGGTGAGAAAATAACTTAAATGCACATCAACCATCTCTGCTGATAGTATGAACAAACTTCCGTTATCAGAAATCCTGCATTTAGATTGACCTCACTACAATGTACTATAATTAGAGAAAAAAATTAAAACTGTGGGATTTACCTCCTATTTCCTAATGTTTGACCAAATCTTCATGGTGTCAGTTTCAATCCATCACATTCCAAATACTTTTTTCATACTAAAACAATTCGAGTTTCTTGCCTTCATTGGCTGTGAGTAAAATAGGCCACAAAGCAAAGCTATTGACTTGTAGCCCATTAAGACTGGTTCTGGGTCTTGAATATTCCCCGCTTTTAGGAGGAAGATGTATTTCTGCGAATAAACGTTTGAACTTGCATCTTTTCCAGCCCACATCCAACAGAAGCAAAACAGTCATGATTGCAAAAAACCTGCCATATGGCACAAAGCCTGAGGAGCTTACGACACTTTTCTCGCCTTTTGGTCAACTTGGAAGGCTTGTTCTTCCTCCATCAGGCATTACTGCTCTTGTAGAATTTCCTGAACCCAGTGTAGCAAGAAAAGCGTTCCAAAAACTAGCATATACAAAGGTAAAGTATTAGAGAGATTGAGAAAAGGAAAACTAGTTTAGTAGAGGGTTGGGTTAAGAATGTCCGAGCTCTGCTAAGCGCTCTGAAAGCTTCGATAGACACAAACAATAGGACATCTGCATATGATGTCATTGTGGTCATTTTGGTGGTATTTAGGGCCCAGTTCAGACGTCAAACTTTCGCAACGTCGAATCAAACGTCGCATTTGATTCTGCTGTTCGCAATAGGCTCAACGTGAGCGCGTTAACAAAAGCCAAGGCCGTTGTAATGTTGAGCTTTTGTGATTTTTGCTTTGATTTGACGCGAAGAATCAACACCGCCCTTTGGACGTTTCGTGTGACTGGCTCAGCCAAATTTAATTTTCTGCTGCACGAATCAAAACTGTTGAATTTAATTGGTTCAAACGTAGCACTTTTCATTTAAGAAATACAACTATTGGATTCAACGCTGCAAAAGTTCGACGACGGTTCTTTTGTTTATACCACAAACATGGCCGCCTTTTCTTTGCCTCATGGTCCCCATGGAAACAAAGAAACACCAATACTTAATAGCATACTGTTTAGGGTTAAAAGACCACTTTTCCCTTGGCCATAAAAATCTTCGATTGACTGATCTACTGATGTAACCAGAGAACTTGCACAAACCTATAGTTTTTTTTTCCACTTTTTTCTTAGTTCAAGAACTCGTTACTTTACCTCGAATGGGCTCCAGTTGACGTGTTTGTTGAAAGTGTAGAGACAATGAAAACCAGTGAAGATAAGGAACTAAAGGTATGGATTTTTGGGCATTCTAAAGCCCTTTGATTTTGGCCATAAATGATTGAGCCCTTTTTTGAAGTACTTCGATCATCTGGGGCTTTTGTTGATAATAGTCCACGTTCGAGATATTAAAATTTAAGCACGACACCGAGGCTCTCAGGAATAAAATGTCCAAAATTGCATTAAAACTCAAAAGGATCAGTAGATATAGCGCTGTAACATTCGATTATAACGTTGTTCAGTAGTGAACTGACTTTCTCCCAAAATTTTATTATTGCCGAAAGGTAGGAACGTCATATATTTACATTATCTTATCCCTACCATAATATTTATTTGGTAATCCGCTTGTTTGTACATACATGAAGTATCATGCGTGTGAAGCCTCGTAATCAAGTCTGCATTTGAAGATATCGAACGTGGCCTATTATGAAGCGGGGTAGGAGGCGTATACCCCTAGTCATACAGACGTGCTGCAAATTTACCAATTTTCAAGTTACATTTTCTCGGTCGATATAACACCTGACGTACTGAATCTTTGTAGGGTTACTTAAGTAAAGGTGCTCTTTCTAGTGCTGGTATATGTTTTTAATTTTAACTCAATTGAATTGCGGCCGCCATATTGGAGAAGGGTCTAATACCTACACTAACAAATCATTAGTATAGTCCGAACACTGAAGATGGTCATTGCCAGAGTTTCTTCACCGTCTTCACATAGTCTAAATTGGCTTCAGGCGCGGGAAATCTAAAGTTAGACCGTTGGCTTGAACCCGCTCTAGAATGTCGTCTCCAATCCAGCACTTTCGTCGTGTACAGCGTCCTCACAGAGTGTAAATAGCAGAAAAAAGGGAGTCCAAACAAGCGAAATCACTTCATGGCGTACTGGTTAGGTTTAGGAACAGGTTTAGGGTTAGGTTTAGGGTTAGTGGTTGGGATAGCGTATATTAAGGGTTCGCTGGTTCGATACTTGTCAGAACCACTTCTTTTTCTTCTTTTTTTTTTTTTTTTTTTTTTTTTCTTATTAAGTGAGGACAACCAAAATCCGAGATTGGAAGGACGACATTCTAGAGCGGGTTCAAGCCAACGGTCTATAAATTTAGATTTTCGGCTTGAAGCCAATTTAGACTATGTGAGTAGCCTGGTTTCTTTACGTCCTCAGTGGTTCTTTTACATACGTCCCTCCGATGCAGGGAAGAGAAATGTGAAAAGACGGCACCGCCATTTTACGTGATTATCATCCGAGGCACGTGAAGGTCTAACCATTAGCAGATGTTATTACAAAAGCAGCATCTTCTCCTAACTTGTTTTAAGACCCTGAGTGTTGGTCTGGCTGGGGCTCGAACCCACGACCTCCCGCACAAATGACCAACGCTCAACCAACTGAGCCAACTGGGTGGCGATTATACGTCACTACATGAGTCTGTGACTCAGTGGAATTCAAATTTTGTAATCTTGTTTGCTTTGTATTAATATAGAATGTACACCAAGATGAAGAAACTAAACAAAAAGATCTATCAGGTGAGTCCTCAGAGGTTTTTCCTTTTCCTTTTTTCTGGTGATTATTATTAACTGAGCATGAGGGCCGGACGGGAAAATTTTTAGCTCGAGATCATGACCGTACGGACCAAGCACAGAGAGGTCGGTGCAGAATGACCAAGAGCCAAGTATTTGCACGTCCGGCCCAACCTAATTCAGTCATTAAGCATTTTATCATACTTTTCCGGCCTTTTCCTATCTAATCTTAGACGTAATTAAACAACTTGGGTCAGGTCAAACGCGCGCAAGCGGATCCGGGTCCGCATTACGGGTTTTGCTGGACCACCTCAAGAAATCCGCTGCCCAGCCACGTGATTTTTGTCAATGGTTATCATAGAAGCGCGCGCGCCGGTCCGTTCACAGGGTCATATGATAATTATCCCTATTGACTCATTTTGCTTATTTGTTTTGATATTGACATTTAGATGACGAAAACGAATCTGAAGATTCAGAAGGCAAAACTCTATTTGTCAAAAATCTCAACTTTGAAACCATAGAGGAAACCTTGAAAGAGGTAAGAAAAAGGTTTCTACACTGTATTCGTGTGAATCATCCAATCACAACGTGAGTTACGGTTACGGTAAAGCACGGTACAGCTGAAGTACGTCTGCGACTTGTCCTATCGTTTCCAACTCGTACAAAATCCACTCTGTGAGACCAAATCCACTCGGTCGTGCAAGCGGCTGGTTTGACATAAAGTTTACCCATTTCATGCCACGTGTCCTGAGGTTCATTCATATTAATGTAGTAAACAAAGAAATAATACCAAAGGGAATGACACATCATCTGAAATGGGAAAACGTTACACCCAAGTGGATTTGGCCTATTATGGTGAGAAAAAAAGAGGACCCAATGTAGAACCTTGAGACATCCCACACAAAAAGGTCCTAATTCTATTCCAAGTTTTTCTGTGGCTTAAGATTATTGCAAGATTAGATGAGACTTGGCCTTATTTAAAACTTGAAACTCTTCTATTTTTATTGACCACAGAAATTTTTATTGGCTGGTGCTGTACAGAGCGTCACCATTGCAAAGAAAAAGGATCCAAAGGGTACGTCATTATAAGCGTTTCTTGTCATTTTTCATTTCGGCCCTCGGGCTACAATGTTACTGTATTCGGTTTGCCAACCCATAATATTTGCTGTCATGTCAATTAGATGTCACTATATACTTATTTCAAGAAAGTTAGTCACCAAAAACCTACAAAGTTGGGACCGTGGAGGATCATGGGAAATATACTTAATTAACAAGTAATGTCACTTGACACAAATTTAAGTTTTCGAATG
>WUAP02076445.1:0-17318 GCA_015163945.2 Stichodactyla helianthus
AGCAGGCCCACATCAGCGAAAGCTGCCAGAATAATCAGCCTGCTCTAACAAATAAAAGATTATTATTATTATTATTAATTAATGTTCTATGTCAAGGTAATTTCACGCGCTCTCATTGGCCAATTTGCGGTCCATAACTTACGGTACGGACCACCAACCTTATTTTTGTGTTCACCTTCCCACATAATAAACATGTTTTTAACCTTGCTTACTCGGTCTAGATGTTTTAAGTTATGAAACCTCGTTTTTCCCACTTTTTCATGGCCCACGCGCTATATTCGAGAAAAACAAACGCGGAGGTGCGCGGCGTGGGAAACGCGGTGGGGAAAGATGGTAGGGGAGCGAAGGGTTCATGTGCTGTTATCTTACATACCAGTGGCTAGTCTGTTGACAAAGTCTTCCTGACAGTAATGCAAGCAGCACGACAAGATTACGTCATCATTATTACCCTAGGATATAAGTGGGAACGAAAAGATAAATAAATGAGACTGAAATTAATATGGGAATAAAAATGGAAATAAACGGATGATTAAAATAATGTCAAACGAATATCGTATTTTTGCTGTCAGTCAAAGATGTAAAAATTCGTTGAAATTTCAAGATTTTATACCTATAATAGCCCATAACCTTAGAGGAAGTAATAACAGATATTATGGATGGATGCAGATGAGATGTAAATGACCATTATGCATTGTATTGACCCGATAGCCTGGCTTGAATGATTCTTATAACAAAGTATTATCTCATTGTGGGTTCAGCTGTAATGACAACCATTCATGTTATACAATAGACCAAATCCACTTGGGTGTATTTGTTTTCCCATTTCAGACCACGTGGCATTCCCTTGGGTTTTGTTTCTTTGTTTCTCGGAAACGCTTGAAAAGAACGTTAATACGGATAAGCCTTAAACAAAGAATTGTATTCTCAAGGGATTGACAACATTAAATGTGACAACATTACTGCCCAAGTGGATTTGTCTATTCATACTTTTCCCTCATCTTATTGGTGGTTTGTTTCCTGATATTAACTTACCGTTCTAGCAGTTGCATCCTCGCTTCTAAAGGCAATAGTATCCATGACTGTACCCTTACTGGTTACCGCTTTAACGTGTGGTGATCGAAGACTGAACTGGTCCTCCAGAAAATCTATGGCAGCTCTGGGTTCGTTACGTAAAATAGAAAACATAGTTGAGGGAGTATTCACAGTATCATCTGTATATCTACTATAGTACCTGGCATTTTCCATGACCATTTGCGCATGTGAGAAATCCTCGTACTTATCGATCATTAGGTCCTTCTTAAGTCCATCTAGTTCATTAATAACTGCAATTGACACAAAGAGAACGAAAGTTAACGGTCTCGATACATTGTACAAGTTGCTGGAGAATTGCATTCTGTAACGGGTTGTCTTGCAATTTCTTTTGTAGCGCGCAGCGTTGCTCGGAATAGAACTCAGTTGTACTTTTCACAGCGCATTGCAGCAACCTGCAACGTCGTTTTACAGTCATCACCCCTCCAGCAACTTATCTCACAATTTTAACGCGGGTTTTTCAAGAGCGCATGCGCACGTTTCCGTAATTATACAAGATGGCACTTTTACGAGTTCTCCCCAGCCTACCGCAGAAAAACTCATTGCAAGATTATGTAAAACATATATGAGAAACTGGGGAGCAAAGAACAGCTCAAACCAGCCTGGCCGCACCTCCTTACAATGGAACAGCCGGCATTCTAATGTAGCCTGGTGTATGACAGACTCACCAACCAATGGCACAATTAGTGTAAAGTCCTCGGTCAAGACGATAGCTTGTAAGCCACTCAACTGATCGATGAAGCAGTTCGTGTCTGGAACCAGGAAGGTAGGATAGTTCTCTGATATAAGGTGTGGTCGTGTAACATTTTCATGCACTACGGCCTGTTACATACAATCAAAAAGTATCATATCTCAGTAAGATGATGTTCAGAGGGAGCGGAGGGTAGATATTGTTGGTTACATACCCGAGCTTTACTGTGTTTCTCTTTGTGATCTTCTAATTCCTTAGCAAGTTTTTCTTTCTTTGCCTGTTGATTTTGCAGTACGATTATAAAGTGTTTAGAATTGTACTTAACCCAAGAATAGGAAGCACATATTCCATTGAAAGATTCTGCTGTTTTTAGTACATACCTTAAGTTCCCTGAATCCCTTGTCTGCCTCATCACTAGAAATAGAACTGGAGTGTTAATTCAGCCGTAAGGTATGACCAAGGTGTAAAGAAAAAAGAAATATAGCAAAAGGGAAGAGAGGGTAAAGGTGGAAGCGCACTTGCCTCTCACCTCTGGGGTCTCAGGTTTGATTCCTGGACTCGGCATTTCATGTGAATAGAGTATTGCTGGGGCTCTTCCTTTGATTCAAGGGTTTTTCTCCTGGTTCTCTGGTTTTTCTTCCTCCTCCACAAAACTCAACCTGCTAAGTTCGAATTCAATCTGTAAATTAGCCATGCCTTGTCCAGAGGAAGATTCAGGGTGCAATAAAATTGATGGCTAAAGAAATCTGGTAAGCTTTTCATTGTCATGAAACAACGTGGGTCATTCACTACAGAGCTAGGCTCCAATCTAAGCTGAATGTCCAAAAATTTAATAGGAATTAAAAAGTTGATTTTTGTGGCAGGAGGAAACTGGAGAACTTGGAGATAAAAACCCTAGAAACACATGAGAGAATCAAAGGAAGGGACAAGGGGAGAAAGCAAGGAAAAATGAATGAATGGAAAAAAGGAAGAAAGGCAGAGGAAGGTGAGATGGAAATAGGGGAATACTGAAAAAAAGAAAATAAAAAGGAATTAAAGATGTCAATTATGACTTTTTTCTCACCCAGATTCAACATCTTCCAGCACACTCTCAATGATAACATCATCAGACTCATAAGATTCCTAAATTGAAATAAAAAAGTTTAATTATTTATTAACAAAAGACATCAAGACAAGAGCATTCAGTTGGAATTTGCAGTATCCTTTCCCAGGGGTACAAAATCTGCTTGTCAGTGGGTGGAAAGTGATCAGGAAGTTGGGAGAAACAAACTTTTCATGAACAAAAGAGACATACTGTTCTTTCATAAAACTCTTACAAAACTGCTTTGATAAAGTTTATCAGAAAAGAGCTGCTTGAATACCTGTTGGTCAGCTGATGGGTGCTCAATATCCATGTGAACAGCTGCTACTGGTGAGCTGTCTTGTGGTTGTGATGCTTGGATGCTGGTGATAACAGCAGTGTACTGCCCAGTTTCCTGGCAGTATTCCAGGATAGGGTTTGGCATTGATGACATCAGTTTGCAAAAATCTTCTACTGCAACATCATGAAGATGATCTTCAACAAGGTCCTTGAAGAAGCAAAGGCAACAAGAAATAAGTAAACAAAATTCTTCTACATGTATTAGATAGATGAGTTGTTGACTCTTGTTCTTCTTGCTATTCTAGGAATACATACCTTTTGTTGAGGGTTGTTAATAGTTCTGGAGTACTTCTTTGCATCAGCAAGAGGTTTAAAGCCTGCTAGGAATTCATCTTCATTTAGAGTCACAAGAACTTCACCTGAAAATCAAAGCAAAATAAACACTACATCAAGTAACTGCTAAATGGGGGGCTGTAAGATCACCTTTGAATAGATCCCATATCACCATATCCAGTAATACTGTCTATTTACAATATCAACACGTTGTTGTAGTGTTGTTATTTTAAAACAACAGTTTCATCTAACCCTAAAACAACCTCTGGACTGATCTAATCAGGGTACGGCTAACTCTCACATTGAATTGGAATTTAGGAATTAGAATTACAATCATTTAGAAATTATTTTGTAATGTGTGCTGAAAATATATCTGTACATCTCTCATGAAGATAGATTAATAAGATTTTGAAAATGTTTTTAAAACAATTTGACATAAAGCTTCACTAATCTTACCATTTTCATCATCTTCAAGTTTGGGAAGTTCATGCTGTATGAATAGGTTGGAGAACTGTGCAATAGACTCCCATAATGTTCTGTAAGTACTGAAAGTTAAAAATTGGAAATAATAGTATAAATGCTTCGTTCTTTTGTAGAATATGAAAATGTGATACTCATCTTGCTGAAAATTTAAAACTGTCAACAACCCAACATAAAACAATTATAATACCAGTGCATTAAATTCTAAATTAATTGGTATATCTGCCATTGCTGCAAATTAAAGCTAGTAATATAGACTTTCATTTCGCATAGCCTTAGAACTCATGTCTCTAATCAATATATAATATCCAGCAAGTGAACAACTAGCTGCAGAAAGCATTTCTCCTATGGATTTTAGTTAATTCACAGATAAAATTTCACTCTGTTTCATAGTTTTGGACTTTTCTAGGACTCAAAATACATAAGGTTAAATTTTCAATTGTTTTCAGGTAGAAAAAAGTGTTTAAACATAGGGCCAGCCATGAAAAATCACAATGGGCTGTGATTGGTTAGAAAATTTATTTCTGCTCAGCTGGATTGAAAAAAATATGGCTTATTTTTTTACCCAATGCTTGAAGCTTGCCAGAGATCTTGATGAGTGGTCAACCAATCAAACCAGACCTTGATGGCAGGAATAAACTGTCTTAAGGTGGCAGTGTAACCATGGTGATTATCAGGTTCTTCCCTGTGTTTCAATTTCATCAAAAGATCTGTGCAGGTGTTCAGTTTTGATATCAACATGTCCATTGCAAGGGTTAGGGCTTGGTCTTGTGGTGTGCCGACTCGGACAAATGTTTCTTGGTTTTCTGTTGACAGATGATGGAAACAGTTTTGTATGAGAGGAAAACTTACTGTCACAATTAGCTAGAGAGAATAAGGATATGGCAAATTCATAGTCACACTGCTATACTTGAATTCCCTTTTTAGGGTGAAGTACAGTTGGTGTGCACTGCTAATCAATGCCTCACACCACTGTGGTCTTGGGTTTGATCCCTGGACCTGCTATCACATGTAAGTAGAGTTGTTTGTTGGTTCTCTCCTGTGCTTCAAGGGTTTTTCTCCAGTGTGTTCTCTGGTTTTCCTCCCTTCACAAAAATAAACTTCCAGGTTCCATTTCAATCCTTAGGGTATCCTTAGTTTGGAGCCTTTTTCTGTTGGATTGACCCACATTGTTTCACAACTACAATGAAACCTTCATAGATTTTTTTGCTATAACCATAACTTGGATGATTCAATAGAAAACAATGAGAAGCCATTTCAGTGTTACTGCATGCTCTATACAATGTCATACCTCTTGGTGCTGTGTGGTCAATTGCAAACATGTTTATTGCAGACATCTGTAGCAGACTTATACAACTGACAGAAGAGCACTGTGGGAATCCTAGTAGCATGTGCAGCTCTCCCATTAACTGCACATGTAGGTTAGGAAGCCTTTCCATGCTATGATCAGAGATAAAGAGAAGATACATTTAATAATACGTAGGATGATATAGTTACTGGACATACTCATTTCATATGATTGTTGTTTTTGTTTTCACCCTACTGCCTGAATGATATCTGCTATTTGTTACAAAATAAGAGCAATTACATTACATGTATTCCTTTTTTTGGTGTTTCATGGGTACTGTATTATTAGCTACTTAATCATTTACCCTATTCTTGTGTAGAGAAGACCATGAGCACACAGAAAGTGAAGCATGAACTTCTTGTTTACCTAAAGTGGCACAAGAAATGCAATTAATTAGAAAACATGAATTGCACATAAATTGAAGCATTAAGGATAATTTTTGACAACTGTATATTACACACTGTTACACTTGGGATATTATGATGAGCTATCAACTTCATCTTCATCCACATGTCACTGTGACAACTGTTAGACCTTCCAGTCTTATCAATTTGGTTTTCAAAACCTTTTAGGCTCTGTAATAACAAAAACCCTTCTTACTTCTTGAAGAGAAATCTTGGGTGATTCAGGTGTGGGATCCCTGTGGTTGTTGTCTTGATGCCTTTCTTTGGTGATTGGGTTTCCTGTGGCATCTACTTGTTGGAGTTTTCCTTCCTCAGTCAGAACCATTCTTCTGTACATACCTTGTCGCATGAACACCCAAATCTCATGCCTAAAATAATCAAACGTTAAGGTTCTCAGTCCTAGAAAAAACAGCCAATCAGAATGCAGGGAAGCTGTTGTATATTCGTCGGTATTCTACTCTTCCTTCCCATCATGCAATTGAATAATCTATGGTGTGGGATAAAATAGTTATACAATGCTTTCTCATGGTACACCATGGAATATCTCACTTGTCACTTGTATTTTCTTTGTATCCACACTCACCTAGAGGCTCGTGCACACACATAGAAAATAAAGTATGCCACTCAAAAGCATTGTATAGCTAGTATTTATCATATAATGCATGCTTTTCAAGTACAAACAGACTTTTTGGAGCACAAATATGAGAGCATCACTATAACACAGGTGTGCTCACAGTCTGTTTGGGCTTCCTTTTCTAACCAAAAGCCATATTTTCTAGCCCTCTTGTTAATGTTATACTTGTCATATTGTAAACAATTTATTACACGAAAAGTTGTGAATTCTGCTGAATATCTCTACTTGTCTGTTTTATGGGCCCTACAGGCTTGAAAAGTACAGCAGAACTTGTGAAAATATCATGCTATAGTACTTTTCATGTAATAATCTGTATATACAAACTGAGCTGTACAAACTAAGTGTTTGATTAGTTATGCTACTAGGTCTAACACACATGAAAATCAAGAATTACACTACTGAATTATCAGTCCCACTTTAACTGAGAAGCACATAAATGGATAGTTTCTGGAACCATCCAGTCATTGGTCATGCCAATTAATTCATAGAATACCTTCCATTGGCAGGTTCTTTTTCTGTGACTAGTCCAACCTTCCTGGCTGCTTCTCTGAAGATGTTTTTTCCCCTCCCTCTGGAGGTGTCTCTCCTATCCTGTGCAGCTCTCTGCCATTCTTGTTGTCTTCTCTGCATCTCTTCTTCCTGTTGCACCTGATTAGCCTGTTATAAACAATTTGTTAATAGAAAGATGGGATGTTGCCCATGACGTTGCTTACAATGGGGAGATTGTCATAAATCCACTCGCATGTAATTGTACTGCACCCACGAAGACTAGAAGTTTTTAAATAATATTCTTGAAATATTCTCACCTTTCTCTGGATTTCGTGAAAAATAGTAGTAAGCTTCTCTTTGGCTGTCAGAATAGGCGAACTAACACACAGGCTCCTAACATAATAATAAACAGCATCCAGTTTGCGGTTGGCATACACAGCTATCACTGCTAATTGGTTGTAAGGCTTTCCATTCTTTGGTGCAAGTTTTGACGCCTTCAAATACCAGTTCCTGACAGTACCCCAGTTAATTCCCTTCGACATCTGTAGCTGTTCTTTATATCGTTGGATGTCTCCAAGAAATATTAGAATGTGGTGACAGCTGAGAAGAGCAAGCTTAGCCTGTAAAATTAAGTAGGGTTTTTAATAAAATGTAAGTGTCTTTTTATTAACCTCTTGCAGCAATTCCTAACACAGTTTGATTTGGAGCACAAAAAACAAAATTTACTCTCCTGAATATAAAAAGATTTTATTGTTTTGCCTCCAAATTAAAATCCATTGGGATTTGCTGGATGTGTTAAGAAATCTGTTACTGTCTGCCCATGATTTAATTGAAAATTGTTTGTTTAATAGAAGGGAAAACCAGAGAGCCCAGGTGAAAACCCCCCAAAGCACAGATTAAGAGAATGACAAGTGATCCAACTCACAGGATGACAGGCAACCCATGACCACATTTAGTTAGAGCCAAAGTAATGGCAGTGCATGCCTGGGCACCTTTGCATGCTTCCTATCTACTTTGTATGATAGCATTTAAATCTACCAAGAATTATTTTCAACCATGATTTCCGTAAAACCATACTTCAAAACACCAAAAACTCTATTATTGTAACATCAAAGAAATGAGGAAAATTGGCATTTGAGCCCGAGATATCTCTCATTTCATTTACACATTGCCTAAAATAACTTAAAAACTAAACTAAGTTTCAGAACTTACATTTCTACCCAACATTTCAGCTTTCCTTGGCTGGTTCACAATATCCTGAACTTCAAAGTTATGCATCTTTTGGAGTCCCTCAAGAATGTCAGAATAGAAACAAGAGGCTGTCTCCAGAAACCGATAAAGTTCCTCATTAATTTCTTCAGGAGACATGACATTTTTTTGGCTGGAATAACCCAAGAAAAGTTTTCCATATTTCCGAAATGTTTCAATAACTTGATAGAAAGCATTCTTCCACAATATTTGATCAATGTCATGTTGTTGCGCGAAACCTAGATCAAGCATCATTACTCCTTGGTAGAAATCCTGTACTTCTTTGCTTAATGCACATACTTTCTGTATGCTTGCCTTATCTGTTATACCCTTAGAAAGCAAATTATTCAAGCTGTTTTCAGTATGTTGGCATTCTTTTATTAGCTTCTGAGCTCTTTGTCGGTTTAAGGCTTTAAGACGTTTTTCCATAGTGTTAAGCTTTTTTTCCTCATGATCTTCATGGCTCTGCACACCTTTGTCATGCTGTTTATCTTCTGTTTCTTCCTTAACCTTTGAAACATTTTGGTTTTCATTCTGATGATAATCATCATAATTGCCATCATACGTTTCCTGATGATTGTCACCTGTCATCAGCTCATCAAAACAATCCTCCATACTTCCAGCCATATTTTGATCATCTTTATGTATATCCATTCCTTCAGGGATTCTAATGATTCCTCTCTCCTCACTTTTTGATGCGTTATTAATATTTCTCTCATCAGAGTGTGAATCAAGGACGTCTTCACTAAAACTGACATGAACATGACTGGTCTTTAATTTTGTTGGAGATTTTAGAATTCCATGCTTTTCAATCTCATTTTCTAAAGTACTATCATCCTTTTTTCTTTTCTCTTTTTTTCTTTTCTTTTTCTCTTTTTCTGTTCCTTCAGTTTCGTTTGCATCCTTTTTGATGGTTTGATCTGGACTGTTAGATTTCTTTTTATCTTTCTTCTTAGATTTAGAGTGATTTTTATCCTGTTCTTCGTTGCTTTTTACTTTCTTTTTGCTGCTGTTTTTATTTGGTTTACGTAAAACATCAGCTAGGGCATCAGTATTCACTTCATCACCACCTCCTTGGTCATCCAACTGTAGCTTAGCAACACGATCCTCAAAATCAGCTGTTTCTTCACCTGAATCCTCTTTCAACCTCGGGCTATGCTTACGTTGCCTTTTCTTCTCTTCTATATCTTTCAGAGAGTCTTCAAAATCTATATTCGGAGTGTCAGTAGAATGAATTTTCGTTTTCTTGTAATTGTCTTTTGAAGCTTCATCGCCTTCATTTTTGTTTTCTTGTAGCTCAACTTCCTCTGCGAGTATGCTGTGTTTTTCATCACCATGGGACCGGTCTCTGTACTTCTTCTTATCCTCACCTTTCTTTTTACTACTCTTCTTCTCTTCTCTTGTTCTTTTTTCAGTTTTCTTTGAGTCTATCTTCTTCTTTGGAGTTCCTTCTTCTTCCTCGTCTTTGTTGTCAACTACAAAACTCTCATCTTTGTTTAGACAAATACTGCTCTCTGTGCCTTTGTCCTCGGGATTTTCTTTGCTTTTTCTTTTAGGAGACTTCTTTTTCTTCTCTTCATCTAGTTTATCTGCCAATTCGAGAAGTTCTCGATAAGTTAGACGAATAGTTTTTGTGCGAGGCTCTGTTAAACTTGAAAGCGCCGCCATTGAAGAAAAACCTTGCAGTCCCAGACCAAGCGCTCTGTCTGAACCACAGGCAACCCAACATGGAAGGATACGTCGCAACTTCTAGGATTTTGTTTTCCTATGTGGCGTCACGGTGTCGAGAAATTTGTTTTATCTGAAAAACATTCATTTTCGTCACATAAATATTAGTAAAATTGTGAAGTTTCGTGAATGTTATTAAGAATCCAGAGAGTAGGTGAATTTTTGAACCTTAGGGATTTTACTGAGAAATGTATTATGTTGCCTGCCAACATACTTGTTGTAAAATTTCTGAATTTGGAAAAATTATATCTTCGATAGTTTACATGCAATCTCCACGAAATTTCACAGTGTTACTAATATCTGTATAACAAATTTCACAGTAAACCCCTTTTCAAATAAAACTTTTCTCGCGAGCGTGACGTCACATGCTGGAATTAAAAAAATATCCAGCTGGAGATACACGCTCCATTATAACCGAATTTTGAATTTTTTATTGTAGCAACACGCCGCGACGTTCAATTATAGGACGCGCAACATCAAAATGTTAAAGAAAAATGTTCAAACATTTCAACATTCTGCAACATTAGTTTCTTTGCGAATACTGTCAGTGCCACTGTTGTTGTGTGGCTTAGACTAAATACACATTGTCCTTGCAATGCAACAAAAGTTTAAAATTGCGTTGCAAAAAAGTGCATCGCCAGTTTTCGAGGCAGTCTGCTTTGAATTAAAATTAGCGGGGATATTAACGCGGTGACACCTGGGCTTTAACGCGCATTTTATTTTAGTTTTAATTTTTTGTTAAAACAGCGTCAATGCAAGGGGAGAAGGGGAATGTAATGCGTACTTCAACAGTTTTAACAATTTTAACAGCAACAACCAGGACCAGGGGACAGCCTACGTGAATGTTAAATCCCCGCTTCTTATAAGACAAAAATGCATGAAAACTTGTATGAGTTCCTTCATTCATTTCCCCCCGTTTTTATTTAGATTAAACACTCAAAATATATGCTTCTTCTTTTATTAACATTGTAAATAAATTTGTGTACTGATATACGCATTCAAAATGATTTGTAACAATATTTTGGTATTAGATGTACATGTTGATGTGAATCTGCTTCCCCAGGTTAATTTAAAAACTTTATATATCGCCAACTAAATACCTAAATTAGCAACCCATGTTTTTCTTATGATGTTTACATATGCCAAATTTGCATACATCTTATTCATCTATAATTAGATTCACACCGAAGATTTACGTCCGAAAAGATTTTTTTCTGAGTATCTAACCATAAAATGTTGAGCCCTCAAATGACTACAAACTACTAATTATGCTAGATCTTCTTATTCTAGCGATAAGAGTACAAGTTATAGGTGACGTATACCAAGTCAATAAGAATGTATATGAAAAGTAACAAAATATATATACACTGGAATGTATGGGTTACAAAATTTCCTGGTATATGAAATAGAGTACATTTCTTTAAAAATGTAAAAAGTGGTTTTACCAGCTTGGAACCTTTTTCCTATTATTAACCGAGAGCATGGTCCTTTCAGTAAAATATATCAGTTCAAGGATTTGACAGTATGGACCAAGTCTGTAGGGCTCAGTCCTTACATAATAAGCTGAGTTCTGAAATTTTCCTGTAAGGACCAAATGGACTTGATTGATAAGAGGTCTTATAGCAACTTGCAGGAAAAATAATCACTTGACTAATAAACATCTCAACCAATCAGTGTGTGCAATTTCACCAGAAGTAAATGTGCTAATAAAAAGCTGTCTAATGTATATAGACAGCTTTTTATTAGCACAATAGCATCTAATTCATTTAACAATTATTTAACAATTATTTAATAATTATTTATTAGTACAATAGCATCTAATTCATTTCACACCATATATTATGAAGTATCTAATAATGCCAATTCTAGTGTAGTTTGTTCCATAAATGACAGGGCTGTCAAATATTGGAAAAAATGCACCAACTTCTTTAAATGCTGTGTATCAAACAGGTCTCTGGGTAGCACCCAGTGCCTGCACCTAGCTGCTTTACTTACTACTTCAAGTTGTTTTGACAGCCCGTGCCTTAGTGTAATAATAATTTAGAATTTTTGAACATTATAAAAAGAAAGAGATACTAATTTTAAAGATGTAATATGATTTAAAGTACATTTTGTGCTATGTGTAATAAATAATCATGTTTGATAATCATGGATTTATAAACATGGTCGCAACATGATCAAGGTGCAGCAAGGCACAGCAAAATTCTAGAAAACACCATGGCTGTGCCAAGGCATGCTTATGGCACTGACCGTGCTGCGACCTTTTCAGTCACATGAATCTGCTCCATTAAAAGCTAGCTACATTGTAATTTAAATATCAGTGGAAAATTAAACTGCAAAATAACCTACAGCCAGGTGAGAGGAGAACAAGCAAATTACATACTAGGTGGTGTATACACCTATTTCAAAAAACAAATTCACTGCTTGTACCCTAAATGAAATATTCCTCTTGGTCTCAGATTTCAGATCTCTGACTGACAGCCTTTTTCAAAATAGGTCTATATAGCCTTATTTCTATTTCTTTGAATATAAGTGTAACATCAGAAGATTTTAAATTTGCCCAACCCCTAATTCTGACAAGTGAATTCATGTGAATGCTTGCTGAATGTATGCACTTCTTAAAATTTGCCCTTAAGGCCCCCTTGCTGTAACCCTTTAAAATTATTGATACATTTTATAGTGGGGAGGGGGTTTGGAAATTTTTGGCATCATATCATGGCCCTGATCCCCCTGCCTTTGGTGGATATTAGTCATGACCCTTCCTCAAAAACTGGACAAACTTTCCTTGATGTTCAAAATGCAGGTTTGACCCGGCTTCCTTTAAAATAATTTTGAAATCTTACCCATATCTCTGAAACCCCAGGCCCCTCCCCTAGTAATTAAACATACATTGCCTTATATTTCCTATCTTTTGAAATAAATATGCAATCCCTACTTAGCTACACGACTGTTGCTTTTGACCTTGGTGTTACCACAAAGAGATGCTTTGCAATAACAGGACAAAAGATGAACAATGCAGTACTCATTATTGCAAGAGTGTATGCCCAGGAAATCTGACAATGCCCAGGGTAGAATAACCTAGAAGGTCCACAGTACTGCTCCACAAACTTGTTGCTGAATCCAAATGGAAACAGTACAAGGCTGACCACCAGACAGATAACTGAAAATAAGAAAAAGGTATTAGAATTCCAGATACCATACTCATGGCTCCACCTCGAGCAACTCTTACGCTACCATCATGCTCTCCCAACTATCCACGTGCATCCAGAACTAGATTTATGCACGCTAAACATTGACCATTTCTTAATTAACATATTATATTTTTGGTGCTTATGAAGTCACAAACATTTATGGTACCAGGGGCGGATCCAGGATTTTCCAAAGGGGGGTGGATAGTCTTATTCAAAGCTCCTTCAAGGTATCTATTCTCCATCAGAGTTCAGAATAGGCTTTCAAGACGTCTAAAATGTGTGAAATTCAGTTGACTCTTAACGTATGTATACATTTTTTAAAAATTAGTTACGAGATGCAATCAGATCTGTTGTTTTATTTCATTTAACATATTCATACTTTTGACTGTTAACACCTCTAAAGAGGGGGTGGAAATCCACCCCCCCTGTATCTGCCCCTGGGTACACCCCTGAAAAAATTCTGCAGGGCCGTAGCTATAATGAGGCAAGCTTTACTTCAGTAAAATTTCAGATATTATTATTATTATCATTATTATTATTATTAATTTTTTGGACCCCAAACCCCCCTAGTTGCTCCCGCCTTTGGCAGTCGATTGCCTCAGTAAATATTTCAGTCTGACAGCCTGTCCTGGATCTGTCCCTGTGCTTTTGGCATCTGTTCAATGATGAAAACTCACTCAGTGCTATTGTCATGAAGCTTTCTATATTGGATTTGGATTTAGCTTACATGATGTGCATGAACGTGACTAAAACAAGAGCTTTACAAGATAAATCAATGTCCAATATATTTTTACTAGTCTTGGTCTTTGAGCACTATCTGCACCTAGCATCAGTTTTGTTTGCTGTACTTGTACATGTATTACCTGCAATAACTTGTAAAACTCCAGCCACTCCAAAGATGGACCTATTTCCACAAATTGTTTTCTGGCAGCAAGAGACATGAGCCAGCACTACTGAACACAAGCAAAATAAGAGCCCAAGTCCATAAAAGATAACAGAAAATTGCCAAAAAAGAGATGGTATTGCTTGGAAGCTTGCATAAAATGAACATGTTTCAAAGTCTCTCCACTCGTCCATATCAAGCACTGATTCAATGTTCTTTTTTGAGCAAAATCTCAGAAGACCAAAAGTAGCAAAGGAACTGTTTTCATTAGACAAAGGGTCAGGATCGGGAACATTTTCAAACCAAAAAGGTGACACGATGGCAATGGAGCACAAGGCTGTGAATACTACTGTCAGAACAGTCCACAATACTGATATTGCTGACATGTCTGGAAAAAGAAGAAACATTTGATTTCAGTATTGAATATGCCACTTGATTATTTAACTTGGCACGAGACTGCTTTTATAGTATTAGTTGTCTAATCATTACAAGGTTATCAAGATATTTGATGGTATCAAGTTTCTGTGGTAAAAGACGCCAAAGATACAAGCAACATAAAAAATGTTTCTACACTAGCAAAATCTGGTTGCTTGACATTTCACACCAAAGTTACCACAAAACACTACAGTTCTTGAACAAATAATATTTAAGCAGCAGCAAACTTATTAAAAAGTAGAAAAGAATTAGGAATCGACTAGACAATAGATAATTAATTCTTAAATAAATAGATAAGAAATTCTTTGGAATCCGCAAGAGAAGTGTTTAGGAGATAAGATTTAATACTTGCTGCACGAAGAAGGGACGACACAAATTTGTAACACTATTTACGCAGCCAGATTGTTTTCATAGGAAAATTTTACTTTATTGCATTGATATAATTAACAATTACGTCTAAAACAACCGCGATATTCTCTTTTTATTAGAAATTAAAGGAGTTGAAAAGATGAGAGCAAATTGCCGACATAACAACTAGAGGTAATTTGACCGACATAAGAAATTCAATTTAGAAAAATATCCTTTTTCACCAGTAAACTATCCATCAATACGTAACAAAAAGCCAATACTCCTTTTTACCCGCATAAATTAAAAAAAACTGTCACACAGAAAGCGAAAAGACTTGTGTCAGCGTCGAAATCTTTTAGGGGCAGATCAAAAGGGAAAGGTAGCCTTTTTATTGCGTACTTTCAATTTACGCAGTTAGCTAATTTCATTTCCGACAATGTAAAGGTTGAGGACATTTTATAAATCCTAATGAAGCCGCCATTCATTCGAGTAAAGACAATTGAGAATAACCTCGACTGTTGTAACAGAATTTGGTTTGAACTTTTAAATGGGGAAAGACGTGACTAACCGCATTTGTACAGTTGTTTATTTTGTGGATATCAAATAGTGTTGTTGAAGTATGTTTGCGATCTTTAATATGGACACGCGCGACACTTTCTCGTCAATTTTGGAAGCCATTCAAATGCTATTTGCACAGACGTCTTTGAAAACCTCTTCAAATGTGCAAGAAACCCAGCCAGTAAACTCCAATAAATCCCGATCGCAATAATCCAATATCACTGATATATTCTCGTGTCTATATTGGCTCATCGTACTTCATATGACGGACCGAAATATTCTTTTAATAAGATTGGAAGAGCTCTTGCATATTTTGTAAACAGCACGCTCATTTGAACACTCAGCATCCTGAAGATCTAATCCAGTTGAGTTGACTTAAAGATTGATAGACAAATAATCTCCTCGTTTATGAGGATTACGGATACCTGAACGCGCGTTCTTCAGAGAGTCCGATATTGTAAATTCAATTGTAAAGCTCAGCTGAGATAAACAAATGGCTGATTGACAAAAATACCAGTTCGAAAACCCAACGAAACTACATTTCCTTAAACCCAGTTTCATTATATTATGATCTGGTTCTTGTTTGATAAGTAAACAGTATTCAAGAACTACACTCACCTTTCCTTGGTTTCAAAGACTGTGTAAACGAACTCACAACAAAGCCATGAAGATATTCTCCTTTCAAAATAGCGGAATTGAATGAATCTTTTTTCACAATGTGAAGGTTTTTGACAGGATATTCCGTGTAAATCCCTTGAAAACGTGGTCGTACTTTGGAAATCCTAACAAATGAGATCTTGGCTTTTAATCTTCTGGATTCTGATCGAATTTCCGCTGCTTTTCATCACTAAGTTTCTGAATAACTTCCCGCCAAAGGATCTTTTGTTCTTCTTTGTTGCACAAAGATACATACATATTCATGAGCTTACTTTTTCCAGTACCTCGCGTTCACTGACCGGAAGTGAATTCTAATGCGACTTTCAATTTTATCAAACATCTTTACTATTTACTGCAAAATGTGAAACCCTATTTCTCAATAACTCATAGATTTGAAATTTTTCACGACTTTAATATTCCTATAAAACTCTGTAAAATTCATTCAGTACTTGATATTTTTGATAATAGAGAAGATGAAACATGAAGGTTTTGTAAATTCGAATAATTATTAACGTCACAGATTTAAAGTAAAGTAGAAAATAAAATAAAATAAACCAAAATAAAATAAATTCAACAGGCGCAAAATTAATGTTCTTGTTGTGAGCCCACGATCAGTCAGATCCTTGGTCAGCAATCGTACCATGTAGCGCCTTGCTTCAACCCAAGATGGCGAATTCTCTTCAAAACAGCAGTCAAACTCTTTGAATTACTGTGCGAAAAAAGCGTCAAAAAACCCGGTTATGTGACTCTAAGCCATCAAAATATATTTTACTACGGTTTTGTAAAGGATTTGCTAGTCGAATGCCACGATTTTTGCGTAAATCCTCAGGTAAGTTGGCCGCTAATCCAGCAGTTCTCAAATTACGTGTATCGCGAAGGCGTACTCTTGACAATTCTTCCGCTAAATAAAACAAAAAATATCCTTAGTAATATGAACAGGAGCCTTATGAATTCAACGTAAGATATTCCAGTTAGCATTTAAGACTATTTTGTCGCGGATTTTGTGGAATTTATTCTTCATATGAATTATTTTTTATTACGCAAAATTTAAGCTTAATTTATTTTAAGCTTCAACAAATATGGAGTTAGATTGGCTGCATGTTGTGCGCTGAAAAAATGCTACAACTGTTACATCTGGGCTTTTTTATTAAACAGCTGTTAATTTTAATGACAATATTTAAAGTTTTAGTTTTGAAATGCGAAGTTTAATATAAAAGAATTAATATAAAACCGGAAGTGTTTTCTTCAGTTGATGATATAAAGATACGTCTCTAGTTTGCACATTAAGGTTTCGTTCAATAATATTAGTATAGGTAATCACACGGTTTCGAGTTCAATTTGGGATTAATTCGCACGAGTGTGTGATTTCAAAGAGTTGAAATTGCACGAGACCGTAGGTCGAGTGCAATTTCAGCTCTTTGAAAAACACACGAGTGTGAATT
>WUAP02076556.1:0-17308 GCA_015163945.2 Stichodactyla helianthus
GTGATAAATACGCTACTGAGTCTGCGTACGTTGCTTACGATTACGATTACGACGCTAGTGTGAACCAGGCTTAACAATTTTCTGTGGTCTTCTTGTCTTTTTTCCTCACAAATGAAATAATGACACTTGAATTAATGAAAGTTTTTAGAAGTTTAACTCCTAACATTAAAGAAACACCTGTTAGTTAGGAAAGTTCATTCCTGTTAGACAATTGCTTTTGTCATTTTGTTTGTTGATTGAGCCTGTGATAAGATTTTTAGTGGACTCCCACAAACTGGAACCCCAGAAAATCTGGGGTAAAAAAATTGCATTCCCCAGAGTCTTTCCCAGCGCTACCCGCTGACCAAAAAGCAGGACAGACTCTGGGAACAATATTAGTCAAAATGGTGAAACAATAAGGGGTGGAAAGAATTCTGTAATGGCCATTCTTCATTCATAGCTGAAAGCACTCACAGTGAGCTAGCAAGTACTTGCTGTGAGGAAAAAGATACTGCCAGTGCTTTCCGTGATGAGTGCAGGATATTCTTTAGTCTTTGTGTGCATGGCGTGAGACAATTCACTCCCAAATGTGCTTTCTTTTAAATTTTTGTGCATGTTTTGGTTACAGTGCTTTTCATAATTCTGCGACCTAACGACTCCAGACTTCTGGACGACATTGGGTGTTTTAGCTTCCATCAATCGAAGTTTCAACAGTCTCAGAAATTATTTTGATTGACTGAAGCTAAAACCCCCAACATTGCCCAGAAGTCTGGAGTCAGTAATTATGAAAAGCGCTGTAATGCAAACTTTTGAAAGCAGCACATTTTTTCAGTGATGTGAAATCTGCTCAACAACAGCTTCTATATATATATTTGTTTACCATTACTTACCATATATTCTAGATGTATGTCCACCACCCTTAACTCTGACTCTAATATCAACACCTGCAAACCTTTCCTTTCCTAACAAAAGGACAGGTTCTTGGACCTACAAAAACAATCAAACAAACTATCAAAACCTAGGTTGAAGATGCATTTTTTCTTAATGAATAACTTAGAGTTTGTGTGTGTGGTTCAGAAACAAGAATAAGTAAGAGCAATATGAGATTGCTTTCATATTGGTCTCAAACAGAAAAAAAAGAAATGAGGAGAAAAATGACATAACGTGCAAACTGTGAAGACTTGTTGATATGTAATGTAGCTAACTACCTTGTATCTGAGGGTGGCTGGTTCAACCAGATCTAAAGGTACACCATTAACCTTGATCATGCCATTACCACGCTTGCAGAAAGCCACAGCTGTGGCAGTTTTCTAAAACAGAAAGTATACAAAACTACCACATTAAAAATCCAAAGTAATCTCCAAAGTCTTAAGCTTAAATGTATATTAGTTTTCTCAAATACTCATTAACAAATTTGTCCACATTAATCAGCTGTTTTTATACAGTAACTACTATAGGTACCAAATTATTTTAAACAAAACATATTCCTACTCACACAAAGACTTGGATGTAGCCTAAATACTACTAAAGACGAATTTTATACAATTGAAAAACTGTACTAGTAATATGTTAGACGCCATTGATATTCATCCATCATTGATAGCCATTCATTTTCGGTACAGATTTGAAGCCAGATTTAATATTAGTCCCCCCCAAAAAATCTAGATTTATCATCACCGCTAGAGAAAGATAATTTGGACTTCTAACATGAAATAGGAAACCATAAAATTTTTGATGCTATTCGTCCACGTGCTAGTTTGGACTCGAGCCTCAACATTTCGTAAACTTTACACGTTGAAAAAAGATCAAAGAAGCTTACCTTACGGCCAAAAACTTGTACCGACTGCGACATCTAATAGCAAAGATAATGATTAAGTGGCTAAATAGGAAATATTGATGTGTTAAATGAGAGAATTTTGGGTTTAAATTAAGTGAACTTACCTTTTAAACTGATGACAAAATGGCGGCGAAGAAAGAGGAAGGGGTACTGACGCGCATGCGTGTAAGCCTCAAAACGAGGCTTGGAATATCTGGATAGGAACTAAAAAGGAGTCTTGGAGTTTGGATGGCACTCCACCCCCCCCCCCCCTTCCCTCCATTGTGATTATTCCATACGGAAGACGAGAAATTACGAGACAAAATTAAATATTTTGTATGATTTGTTTCTATTGGCCATGTTGGTGAACTTCACAAAATTTTTTAAATAAATTCTCATCATGTCCCATTGTTTATTTTCTAGGGAATGATTTCTCTACCTAATTTTTGTGCTGCCTCATTGCTGTGGTAGCCTACCAAGGGGGGGTTGCCCTACGAAATGGGTGGGTGTTCTCATCATAGCCTCCCCTATAGCCAGTAATGCGGGCTATCAGTATGGTTCAATTCAACCTCTGGACCAATGATCACAAAGTAAAGTGTTTTGTCTGTTTTGTCCTGTGCTTTGAGGATTTTCTCCGAGTTCTTACTCACCCACTCCCCTCCTCCCAAAATATGCACTTCTATAAAGAAGCTGGACCCAAATGAAGATAGAATCCAAGTCAGAAGGACCCCTTGGGTGGGCTTTGGGTGCTCAGCCCTTTTAACCAAAGCTTACTAGTACAGTTTAAACAGAGAAATAAAGAGACTTGCTCACAGTCTGGCAAATCTATTGATTTTGGAATTAAACTAGAGTTTGTTAGATGTGTTGTTCTCTCCCTTGCCACGAGGGTTTTTCTCCAGGTTCTCCGGTTTTCTCCCTCTGTAAAAATCAACATGTGAGCTGAGAGTTGTATGCTTAAAACAGTCAATGTAGTGGTAGTGTGTGTGAGTGATAGTGCCCCCAATTAGTCCGAAAGCGCTAGAACGACTAGGCACTTAAATAAAGAGATTTATTTATTTATTTATTTATTTATTAATTATTAACTATCAAACACCTTGTTTTGATAAAGACACTAATGTTTTTTTTTTTTTAAAGTTCAAGTTTAATTCATTTTCTAAAAGGTAATTTTTTATAATTAAATAGAGATTGATAAAGGTAATGGTGTAGTAATTTTTTATATTGATCAAAATAATTTATTATATTTTCTATTTTAGTTTTTGGTATACTTCTTAAGCAAAGGATGAAACAAAGATCATTGCTGGTTCTTGGACTCGATTGGTAAATGAAGCCTTCCAAACTTGCTGAGTGAAGAACACTGAAATAAGATAAGAGAGAACGTTATGTTAAAAAAGTCCATAATCATCTTTGATAATGTTTTATCATTACATGGCTTCCTAATTTGGAAATACAGGTTTATCTAATTTTTGCAGTCCTTAGAGCTTGTTCTTTCAGTTAGTTATGTCCGAACTGGAACCTATAATTACATATTAACCTAATTAGCTCTTAAAACTTACAGACATCTCCTTGTATAAGGTTGATGACATGTGTTTTGCATGATTCCTCACAGAATTCTACAGGCTTTAGTTCAACTTCTGTTGTCCCGGAGACTTGTGCGTACCATACATTATCAAAAACTTGATTAGGCTACAAAAAATGAGACAAATTCTGAAGTTATTCATAAAAAGGCAACACAGTTGGCTGTAGACAGACCTGAACTGTTTGGTCCAGCTGTAATCAAACTAGACGATGTTTCCCTTGACCAAACAATCTTCAACACACAGAGAATAGGGAACTTATAATTAGCTTTGAGGAAGGAGCACCTTCTTCCATTCCCTCACCTTCATGCCGAACCTCATCTTTGCCCTTAACTTGTAACATTATCATAAAGGTAACAAAATTCATTACACATTTAGGATCCATATCTGTGTTAAAGCCATGAACTGTCCAATGATATTTTGAACAATAAAATATTTTTCTGTGTTATTGTATCAACCCTAAATGTGTAATAAACAAATTGTGACATGTTAAGAGCTTGATATCGTTTTTATTCACGTTTTTCGTATCATTTTGCTCAATCACTCACAGACTCGCTCATTCACAATATGACAGAAAACTCGTGATAATCTCTATGTATTTCATATTGTTAGTAGTAACTCCATGTTTTTCATATTGTAGTAACTCCATTCCAAGGCTGGTCTACAAGGGTACCTTCAATTCGGTGTGCCCTTTACCCCTCTCTCTTAAGCACCATTCATACTTTACCTACCAGTTCAACAGTGACTGGTGTGTTCCCTGCTGGTTGCAAAAGGTGCATCATTTTTTGTAATGCTCCTTCGCTGTGGACAAAATAAGGTCTAGGATATAGCTTCCTTATCTCTCTAAAACCCTTGCCATAGCAGAACTTCCTGAAGAACCAAAACAAGAATAAAATCAATATTTTTTAAAATTATTTTATATTAGCGAACATGTTTACAAGCTAAGCTAGGCCTCCAAATTTCAAGCTAGCTCTCCCCCCCCTTTCAGAACTGCTCCATGGTCCCTGTACTTAATTGAGAAATCAAATTAATACTTGAATACATGAAGGAGTCAAAAGCTCCTGAGAGAATACTTTTGAACTTGATTAAGGTAATTTATTTTTTCAAATGATATGAAGCATCCTTCAGCAAAAACATAGAGAAGATCTTAGTGAAACGAAAGGATTTGTTGGGGTAAGATGTAAAGAAAATCTTACCATCCTATGACATGTCCTTCAGGTTTGAAGTGTTCCCAGTGTTCAAGTAGTTCTCCTAGACTTGCTGTTTTGTTTAACTCACTACCAGTGTAAAATTCACAGGTATCATCATCCATTATTTTTTGATTTTCATAATAAACATCTAAAAATTCTCCATACGTGTGGTTCTCACTTCCATAGGTGTCTACATTTCTTACAATGACTGAGAAACCGGGATTAAAGTACTTTTCTTTGAAGTCTTCTTGAGAGAGTAGTTGGCTTGATCTTATGGGCACTCGTTTTGCTTTTTCACAGATGTCACACTCTGGATTCACTGGAAAGATATCAGAATCTATGAAAGTTGCAACCAGAATGTATCATCTTGAATAAAATTTATTGACTCTGGTTTGAAAAATATAATTAAGAATCTCTTTAATTCTTGTACTCTGTATTTAATCCAGAGAATATCTTTCCTGTGTGGATACATATGTCACAGCAGGGCTCAGGGAGAGAGGCAGCTATAGCCTCCCAACGATCTTGCCACATTTTAGATTTATTTGTTATATAGTTTCTATTAAAAATATCAACTTCAGCCTTCTCAAATGAAGGTCATTCATTCAATGACTTCATTTAGAAAGTAATATGGAATTTTTGCACCCCTTTCTGCCAGAAATCAAAAAATTTGCTTCATGGTGCCTACATGTGAATGCAGGAAGGGCTGAGAATGAATTTTTAGATCAACCAACATCCCATTTTCCTTAAGATTACGGTATTCACATCAAACACTTTGTCTCTTAACCATAAAAATCTCTGTGATTTCTAGCAACTGTGCTATCACACAATAACAGTTGCAAACATATCAGACTAATTGGTTTATCTACAGGCATATTTAATTCTTTTTCAGACAGGTAAATAGATAGAAGATAAAAATGAACTTACTTGGTAAATATGCTGGGTTTTGTATGATGCATTCCCATTTGTATAACGGACTAAGGTCAAAGTAATGATGCAATGGTAAAAATGTGAGGCGAAACCATCGTACTACTGGATACTGCCAATCAGCAAGAGTGCGTCCAATAAGAAGTCCAAACTGCTTGTTCTGATGAGCAGCGACATGCACCCCAACAACGGTCACTACCATTAGCCCTATGATGGTTGCCATGGCAATGAAGAGATATTTGCAGACTGTAAAGATGGGGTTTTGTGAAGCTTTTTTTGTTGTTGGTTTAGGTTTTGCCTCTGTAGAAAAAATACAATATATACAAGCTAGTAAAGGGATAGAATAATTGGTACAAATAAGATATTTAACCAAAATAAAGTATTATTCTGAGTTTTCACATAACATTCACCTCTGCTGTAAGGTGTCAAGCTAACGAAAGATGTTCTCCATTAGTTTCTATCATTTGAGACACCATTTCAGATTGCATTTTTTGTGATTAAAGATTCCAAAGGAATCTTTAATCAAAATTAGTCTGATATGTTTGCAAAAAAAGATAAAGCTGCAAACAATACCACAATAAGCTAAGCCTTAATAAAAATATCTTATAGAGCTTGATAATGTAGTAAACATTGAGAAAACTCTTTCCCTATCTAAATGTGTCCCAAACTAGTTATGAACGCTTCACACCTGTACAACTTTCTTATTCAGCATAAAAAGGGTTTTTATAAATTTTCTTGAATTATTTTTAAATGTGAGCTAGAGTCTAAAGTTTAAATCAATTTTAGGAAAAGATAATTTCCAGAAAAGAATATCAAACAAAATTTGTTAAAAATTAAAATAATAAATAAATTTTCAAGAAGAAAAGCATGTGGCAAAGAAAATATTTTTTAGCGAGATGTTTTAGAGAGAAGGCCATCAACAGCTGTTCTCGTCTCTAACATGAAAGGACGCTCTCTAAAAACACACATTTTCTTTAAAATTTCACTAATATCCACCAGATAACTACAACAATATTGATGTATTAAATTCTATACCTTTGTGACAGAATATTGGATTTCTGGACGAACTAATTTCTATCTAAAAACTGTTGTAATTTTGAATTTCTTAAGTTAGTTGACTTAGCGCCGAAACTAAACTAATTTATACACGTTATATCTGAAAAGAAAAACCACAGAAAGACAAATAAAGTGTACTAACATACCTCCAATGGATTTGAGTATTGCATAGTCAATATCGTCTTGGTTTAGGCCTAAAGAGGCGCCTCTTTTTCGGAGTTCTTCGACTTCCTTTCTCAAGTCAAACGCCATCTTGCCTGGTCTTTCTGCTTCATCAAACTGATTAGCATTAGCTACCAGGAGTGCCCGGTGATACGGGGGTGAATGGGAAAAATAATGAAAAAAAAGAAAATGGGAATCGAAAATATGGAAAAGAATAAAATGAAAATCGGAGAAAAGAAATAGAAAGGAAAGAATGGGGAAACAAATAAAAGTAAAAGAAAAGAAAAACAAGAAACAAAGGATTAGAAATAAAATGAAATGAGAAAAGAAGAAAGGAAAGGAAAAGAAGAAATGCTGCTTTATAAACTTCAGTTTAATGAAATTAAAAAATAAAATGAAATAAATAACAGATTTGCCATAAAGTAAAGTAGGGCTAGTAGGGTAAAAACAGGGAGTCGGACGCACAATTTGGTTCTAATTTCATGTAGAGGACACAGCTACATAATTCAATAGAAACCTATTGTATTCTTTGTTAGCCACAACAAAAGACTCCAAGTTATACAATAGAACGATAAGCTAACAACTAGGAATACAATAGGTTTCTATTGAATTACGTAGACTGTGTCCTCTACACGAAAATTTTAGAACCCACAATTTTGAACTTCTTGAAAGGTGTGTCTACAGTACAACTGTAGATAAGAGAGGGTAAACAAAGTAACTAGGAAGGGTTCATCACTTTTTAAACCTCATTTTATACTGGATAGCAAAAAAAACATTTTAAATGGTTAACAAAAGTTATTAACCCATACAAATTGATTTCTGGAATATTTTATTTAAATCTTCAAGATCCGCTAAAAATCTCAGGAAAGATGAGTCCTGTAACAGTAGAACTAAAAAAGACAAACCTATGATACAATGTTCTTGAGTCTTTCATTTATATTAAATTAAGAAAGCATGCCATCTTCCTCTAACATAACAGTTTTAAAAACATTGGAACCAAAGTTATTTAACACAAATAATATTATTAAGTATTATGTTTAGCAAACAAGAAAGCATATTGTACAATAAGAGCCACTTTATTGAAAAGATCTAATAAAAGGTTTTTTGATTTCAAAAAAGCAAAGCAGGTGAGATCCAGGAAAAAGTATATTTCCACTGGCAACTAGTGATGTTCTCAAGAGTGGCTACAAACTTTTCTGAAAAACGCTTGCGATCTGGATTAATGATTGACTTCGAAGGCAAACAGAGAGACTTAAAATAACAAGTTACGATTCACCAGTTTCCATACATCGGTTCACTGGTCAGACACAAAGTATTCAGCCGAGGCTCCAAGGGGATATTTGCATAATCCTTTGAAACTAAGGTTACTGGACCTTGACGCCTCGCTCGAGAGCTTTGTGTTTGGTCAGTGGACCGATGTATGGAAACTGGTGAATTGAAGGGGGGTTTAGCTATGTACCATTGTTGTTCTTATGGGAGGGGAAGGTGGGAGCTTGCCTCTCTCTGAGGGGAAGGATTGTGAATAGATGGTCAGAACACTCCCATCCTTTGCTTAGTGTTAGCCAAGATAGTATAACCCTTCATCAAGAATGCTTTCCACTTCTAAATGCATGGTTCATACTTGTACACACAACTGAAGTGTTTTGTGCCTTATTCAGACAAGAAATCTGTACAACAGAGAACTTGAAAGAGTAGCATTCTATATTTCTTTTTGTCTCAAAATGGGAAAAGAATGCATAGCCATATGTCAATATCTTGACCTTTAAAATATACAAATAAACGTTTTAGAGTTTTTCTTCTAAAATCTTCCTCGACCCCTCCCTCTTCCTCCACGTCCTCTTCCTCTTCTGTTCCCAGAGAAGTTTTCTGGCATGGTTTGTCCTTGGATTTTGCCATTACTGGCTCCAGTGCGTCGACCCGGAGGAGTGTACACTTGAAAGCTACCTCCCTTTTTGGATTTTTGTCTTGAGGCTTGATTTGTAGTTGATTTCTTCTCTGGTGGGATGTCAAAGGTTATTGGAGTGATCCCTGCACGCTTACGTCTAAATTAAAAAAAGTTGGTTAGGTGAATAACAAGGAGAAAACAGAACAATCACAATCAAGGTTAAACTACATAACTGGAGCAAAAAGCAAATGAATAAATAAACAAACAATACATACATATATATATATAAGAATAGGAGAAAAAAAATGATTACAACTTCATCTCGACAAGCCTGTTTTGTGAGATGGGTGACTCACTTGTCAGGAGATTTTAATGAAAAGAATATTCATAACATCACATATAAGTGTGGCTAATTAACATAATAGGCGGAAAGCTGGGTACTAGTTGTTACACAACAGTGCTTTGCTTCTGTGTCGGCAAGAGGACACAAGTTCATTGCATTTGTTCAGTGTAGACAGATCTGGGTGGCGGATAATAATAAACTTCTCTTTAAGACAAAGATTACATCTTTTGTTTGTGCTACTATAAGCTTTAGAATTTGCTAAAATGCGCATGAGATAGAGTAGTCAATGTTGCTGTCCTTTAGTTTCCAAATATGTTTGCTAAGTTCGGTAGAGATATATATAAATGAATGAATGGATGGATGGATTGATGTATGGATGGACACATGGACAGACGGATGGATGGGTGGATAGATGGATTAGTGAATGAATGAATGAATGTGAATGAATGGATGCTTAATGTATGAATAATAATTTCTGTGATTCAAATGAACCCCCAGCCCACCACCATCACCAAAGAAAAAGAAATGCAAACTCTAACCAAATTTTTACTACTTACTTTTCATCCAATGGCGAATTTTGTTCTGCAATGGGGGGTTTATCAGAATATGTACTCTTTCCTTTAGTCTGAAAAAAAACAAAAAGCCAATAAAAATATCATTGATTTAGTAAGAGAATGTTTGAATCACCTCCAAAACCACGCACTCAAAAGTATCTCACCAGAAGTTTCCAAGAGAGTTGAACCAACATCTTGTATGAAGGAGGATTATGAAACAAGTCCTGTGTAAAGAAGAAGCAATCTTAGCCAAAGCAGTAACATTCACATAATCAGTTCTAAAAAATTCATGACTTCAAAAAACATTGATACTTTTCCAAAAAGAGAAAAAGAAAATTCAAATGGGATGAGGAAAGAGAGGCAATAAACAGACCAAACACACCACACTTTCTTCTGAATACTTGGAACATGATTAACATGTAAAAATGTACCCTCCTTAGACCTTCCCCAACCCTTGGAAATTTGATTCCCTCCATGTTGGAGGTATGGATAATTTCTGTAACTACACAGTAAGTGGCATGGGTGGTTTATGCTGTTATTGCATCACCTCTCAACACTGAGTCTAATGGATTGGGTCACTGGTTTTAACCCTGTGGATACCACATGTGAGTAGAGTTTGTTAGATGTGTTGTTCTCTCCCTTGCCACAAGGATTTTTAACTGGGTTCTCTGGTTTTCCTCCCTCCATAAAAATCAACATGTGAGTTGAGTGTTGTGTGCTGTAAATATCAAATATAGTGGTAGAATGTGAGGAGCGATCCTCATGGAAGAGCAGCTCACAGGGAGTGATGGTTGTAAAACATGTGTGTTTTAAAGCCTGATCCAGGTACCTTAATGATTGTGTTGATGTTATTAGTTGTTCTTAGAGCAGCTACTTTGATTTTGTTTTCTTCATCTTTTAATTCTGCAATGGTTTTCTTTTCTTGTAGTGCAAGTCGTAGTTGCTTGATATATATCTGACAGCCTTGAGCAAAATACTGCAATCTGAAACAATTATCACCCAATACAAATGCTGTTTAATTCATGTTCTCAATCTAATCCAATCAAGTTTTGATTCTGGAACAACTTTTCCATAAAAAAGCTTGCCATTACAGAGCTGGGAAGCCTTGTGATTCAAAAGCAGCAAAGAAAAAATGCCTGTTAGATTTCAAAGACAGCTAAAATTACCTTAATCTAAAATCTTTTAGTCTTTCTGCTGATTCTTCTCCAGTTAAAAATTCTTGATGCTGCAAAAAAGGCATATCAGAACAAGTTTGGCATTAATTTTCCTTTGGCTGGAACACTGTTAGGGCTCAGAGATATGATGCAACATTGCCTGAAACATTGCTTGAAATAGGGAAATCGCATCATGCATCCACCCATCCAACTATCATGTGTGACATGCTGGCAATGTTTCTGGAATGATGCATCATATTGCATTGTTTATGAGCCTTTGGCATACAAAATTGATCCATATAAGTAAAGCATTGTGTGTCCACGCTAAGAACATCTGGTTAGGAGGCTATAGAATCTGTTGTAGTTAAGGAGAAAAAAGTTCACTAATATGCTTTAAAGACAAAATGCATTACTTACATTTCTTGCTAGGTTATGGAATGCATAAAGTAAACATTCTACAAAAGAAAACTGTAATTTAGGTTCAGAACTTTCTTCTTTCTTCTCTTCTGATTCTTCTGCAGGTGGCAAAGGCATGTGTTCCTGAGAGAAGAAAAAATCAAAAATATTCATTCGTGAAGACAAACAAAAGTGTTCAAAAGGCAATACGCTCTTCCACAAAATATCCACACATTTGTGACTGAGCTCTAGCAGATACAGTTTCAGACCCACCCCACCCATAGGAAATTGAAGGTTTCTTTCATGGGGGAGGTATGGAAATTTTCCGGAACTACACCAAATGCCATCGTTAAAATTCTAATACTTCCTACTTACTTCTCAGTATAGAAATACCTACCAAAAGTAAAGTATAAATTGGTTCAACAGCTGCTTTAACTGTCTCCTCCTTTAAGCCACAAGGTGCCATCTCAGCTAACAGTTTCAGAAGTTCCAGCTTTGAGTCTCCACATTCACTAAAGTGGGGAAGAATTTTCTCCAGCAGGTACGAGAAGAATGGCTCAGCAGACGCCCCTTTCTAAATAACATAGATTTAAAATAATAAATTCAGAAGTCAAATGTATAGAACAGGGAGTATTTTGCATTCTTCTTCCTTGCTTTCAAACTTCATATTCCTAATCTTCTGCTATGCATGGGTTCTATGCATTTTCAATAGCCTAAACTTGGAATGTTTTAACTTATTAATACCAAGAATTTAATTGCTTAGACACAGTTATATGGTAAAGTACAGTTCAGCTACAAATTTACTTTATTGTTTCCAAACCTTCAAAATCTGCTCTATTGATACTCACAGTAAAGAAAGGAATAGCTTGTCTTGCACAGGAGGTAAAACGATCAATGTTATCTTGCTCTGATACCTTTGTAAAGACAACAAATAAAAAATGCTTATCAACACAACTTAGCCCCAAAAGGCTGATTTCAAAAATATAAATGCCAAGTAAAACAACATGATGACTGAAACCTAAAGAAGCAAAGTACAATGTTTTTGATAGAGCAGATTTTGTATGACTGTTTAAAGCTCACAGCACAAATACAGTTGTGATGTGGTCAAGACACACAGCAAGTCACGTCAAAATTCAAGAAAGCATTAAGATCACTGCAAGGCAGGCTTACAGCACCAATACTGTGCTGTGAGCTTTTCACAGCCATCATGGACGGCGGAAGCAAAAAATTATTGGGGGGGCACATTTAACCTATTAACAATTCTATTTAAAAGTTGATGTTGATAGCCAGAAAATTATTGGGGGGGCCAGTGCCCCCCGGCCCCCCCGGTTCCACCGTCCATGGCCATACAAAATCTGCTCTACACTTGTAGTCTCAGAATAAGGACAAGAAGTTATAAACATTATGACCAATTCTTGACCAATTGGAGATCAGAACTGCCATTTTATTAGCCGAGAGATTGTCATCATTGACTACACTGGTTAGTTAGATCTTTGGAAAAGTATATTGGTACTATCTTTCAAAGATAAAGAAGAAGTGGAAGGTAGAAGAAAGTGGATAGAAAGGTAAAGGAAGGATGAAAGGGATGGGAAATAAAATATGAAAAGGGATTGCGAATGCTGAAGGTATGAAGGCAACAAAAGCATGAAGATAGAAGGATATGTTCTAAGGCCCAATCCATACACTGCTCCACCTATGTGCTGAACCTAAGTGATGAATTAAGTGTGGCAAGGAGTGGCGTATGAATCAGTTCGGTCTGGCAGTTTCAATTTGTAACAGTAGACACATTAAGTTCGACAGGGCTTGCCATATTATGTGACACTGGAGTGGCAACTGATTCATATGGTGTACTACTTTTCATGTGCCAAACCAAATGCATAAATTATGCACAATGAAAATCTTCCCATAATTTTCTCTGGTATTCCTTTGCACATGCCTACAGCATTCTCACATGAAAATATAATTTAGTTTGACACGTTAAGTTCACTGAATCACCAGTCACTCCAAAACAATTCGGAGTCAAACCTAATTGTTTTGGGTTTGGCACATGAGTAGAGTGGCATATAGATTGGGCTTAACCTGAAATGGTTGATCTAATTCAGCTTGTTGAGTGACAATGTCAGCAAGTTCTTGATGAGCACCAGTCATAACTTTCAGTTTTGATAAAATTGACATGAAAGTTTTAAACTCTTCACCACTGACATCAGACAATGCCTTAAGAGAAAAGAAAATTTAGAATTAATAAAGTTAATTTTACAACATCTTTCCCCACAAAAAAAAAAAAAAAAAAAACATGAAAACTCATCTCTGCCTAAAACAAAAGTGTACTCGTATACCTACCCTTCCTTTAAGACAATATATCTAACTTACTTTCTTAATTTCTTCAACTAAATATTTTTCTGCTTCTTCTTTGGGGTGGAGATACTGCTTGCCATATTCCACCACAGTAATGTTTAGAAACTTGATTGCTTTTTCCCTGATGTGTTCTTCTCCACTTAATATTTGTGAGAATATCCCTCCAATGGTGCCTAGGTGAAACATAAAAAGATCAGATTGTAGAAATGGTTGTATGTCCTAAAGCAAGAATTCATTCCAACAATTGACTTTCAGGCCTATGGTCAGATAAACTGCCCATGAGGCCAATACACAGGGTTCATGCTGAGGTAATAATTTAAAATTCCAGGAGTATTCCAGGAGTATTCAAGGACCCAAATATGATTTTTCAAGCACATGGTCTACCAAACGGGCCCTTCACAGTACTCCTTGTTTGGGGAAAGAAACACCTGCTATATTTTGAATTATCAAATTTTACATGTGAATATTTTCCAGCAGCAACTGCTTACGATTTCCTTCTCATTGATATTTATATTAAAAAAACTTTGCATGACCAGAAATATTGGAACCTTTTCTATTGTTAGCAAATTCAAGGAGTTTTCAAGGAGTTTGAGCACAATTTCCAAAATTCAAGGGCTTTTCAAGTGCCCTTGAAAACCAAAATTAAATTCAAGGAGTTTTCAAGGAGTTTAAGGAGTAGTACGAACCCTGAATACATCTTCCTGTGGAAATTGTGAGACTTCACAAAACTGTGCACATATTAACAACACTTTCAATTTACCTTTGGCATCCATTTTGAATAAACAAAGCAAGGAATTCTTGACAATACTCAACTCAGTGACATCATCTGAGAAAAAAGAGAAAATACATTATGGGCTAAGCTGTGGCACTGGAGACATTACTATTGTGGCTTTCCATGTCATACATTTAATAGTTAATCAGTTTATAAAATAACTACTAAGAATCTCACTTTCTGATTGGCAGAGGTGTGTGTTTCATGAGAGCACCACACATGCATGTTTTCTATTTCTTCATTAAATTATGACATAAAATAACCTGATAAAATCCATAATAAAACAAGTTTCTGCAAATCAGACTTCAAAAAAGCTAAAACCTATGGGTTGAAAACTGATCTTAAAGAATTTTGTCACATTTCAGTACCTGCTTGGAGTAGTTGAGTGAGAACATCTGCAATCCTTGGTAAATGTTCAATTTCATCTTTACATAGTTGGGGCAGATCTTTAATGGTCTGTTTTCGTATCTAATAAAGTGAATAATGACACTTGGAGACTTAATACTGATGAAGTACAATATAGAGTGACACCATATATCCATGAAACAGATAAAAAAATTTGATGTAATTGTGTAAGTTAATTTGTAACAAATAGCAGACATCATTCAGGCAGAATGGTGTAAACAAAAGCAATACCTCTAGCAATGATTGTGTTTCTCTGTGTAGTTAATGCCTGAGTGAATCTCTAGTAAGTCAATAACTAAATAGTTGATAACCAAATACTGTTATGCTCTAAACAGTTAGTAACTTTGAAAAATGGAAAAACTAAAGAAATGAGGATAATTCACACCTTGGGCACTCATAATCCTCTTGGCATGAACAAATGCTTTTCATTTAATTAGTCCTTTGTTACTTTTGATCCTTTTCTTTGCTTTTGTTTTCCCTCTTACTTATCTGTCATTGGTTATTTGCCTTCCACACTCCCTATATATAGACATGTCCACATCCATCTTTTTCATTCAACTCCGACAAAGGACTAACCACCGAAACGTCAGTTTTAAACAACCACCAATTCATACGGTGTTCAAGCTTATCATATCTATCAACTGTTTCACAGATATATGGTGTGCACTCTAATATACAACAAACATACCATAGTAAGAGCTTCTACTATTGGTTTGCAATCATTCCCAAGAGAATGATTGAGAATAAAAAAAAAAAATGACATCACATCCATGTTGGATGATATGACAAAAGACTTAAAATCCAAATCTTTTAATGTCATCCCACATGGCGGCTTTGAAATTGTACGCAAACCAAGAATTTTGTTTGCGAAAACTTACAGCTATATCCTCATCTTCACACAGGTCTAACATGGCATCTATAGCTTGGTCCTGCAGTTTTGGGAAATGTTTAAAAAATCTGGTGATGAATGTGGGTGCCAAGCGCTTTTCTGCAGGGGTTCCTTTTACAAAGGTCAATATTGAGCTATAGGAATCTTCATGCTGAAAATAATACATAATAGAAAATGAATAAATAGTATAAATCATGTTTATATCCACTGATCACAATACATAATGCACTTGCATCCATTTATAGGCAAAACACTCTGTCAAGTGCTAATAGTGTATTTTCACCTGCCATTATGCATGGTGCCCATGCTGGTGTTTCTTAAACACAGGACGTCTAATTAGGTCCTTTTGTTTGGAACACTGACATGGATGCCATGCCTTTTGTCTTTTGGTCCACATGACAAGGAGTGAAAACACTCTATATTTGCTTGTGGTCATTGAGTTTGACAATCTATTCCGTTTAATTTTTCCCTGAAACTTTATGTGTACGTATTTTTAGAAGTATAATTAGCAGTCTTTCTGATACCCTTTGACACTTGTTTTGCCTACACGGATGTGTGCACATCATGTTTATAAAATGATATGACGTAGCAGTGCAACACGTCTATAATTACATAAGCTTATAATAGTCGAAGTGACAAATTTGAGCTTAATTAGATCAGTTATTGAAATTTAAATTGAAAAATGTGTAACTTAAATTGCCTATAAAAGAGATTATCATATGAAATTAAAAAATAGTGTATTTTTAGAAATAATAAGCAGAACTCAAAATGTAATTTGGGATTCGACATTATTTCCAAATCTTGGAATACTGTTTGCAAATAAACTATACTTTCAAGCAACAAACTTGAAGCCTTTTCTTTCTTCATGAAATCTTAAGAAAGAGGCCCTACCAGGTGTGATCAAAGATCTACGATCAAAGCTCGACATCAAAGGGTCACAGCTTGTTTTAAGTGTTCACTAACAAGAAAACCTGCAGATTTTTTGGCCGCCATTTTGGATATTTCTAACTCACCTCGCCGACCTTGTCTTTTGCATCAGCTAACACTCCAAACAACCTGTAAAGCTCTTCAACTCCTCCCATAGTCATAGCTTAAGGATTCAGGGGAATAAATGGCACAGGAGATTGAGTAATTTCGGTCAAAATTTTGGTAAAAATGAGTCTTTGGATTTTGTGAACATTAAACCACGCTGAGCCTCGATCTCATGCTGCAGGCTCAGGATTATAACTGGTCAGCGGATATATTTGAGACTCTTATTTTTCCCTTAATTTTATATTTTTTCTTTTCTTTTCTCTTTTTTCTTTTTATTTCCCCCGTTTTCTTATCTTTTCTCTTTTTTTTTCTTTCTTTGTTTTATCTTTTATATCACAACAAGAAGAATAATTGAGAAGTGAAGAAACGATAGAGAAGAAATGCATCTAGGAAAAGCGCTTTGAACTTCGACCAAACAGAATCACATGAAATACGAATCATTCATATTAGCTAGCAGTACTCTGGACTATTACATATTTTTAATAACGCCGTAACAAGGTCTTACCATCTTAACTCAATTACCAACATCTTACGTCTCAGCACCTACTTTATTAAAAATTATTTTTAAATTCCCCGGCACGGAAACGAGCAGGGGCATGGGTACTAGTTGGAAGAGCGGGGACTGGGCATATTGCTTGGGTGGACAGCAAAACAAAGATGGCGGACGCATTAAGTAATACTAGTGGAAAATCGAAAAATATATATGATATTTTAAGCGAAGATGACATCCCTGGAGCAAAATTATCTCGAGAAATTCCAGAGCAATGTAATGTTCAACAACTTAAGAGATGGTTGAGTTGCAGAGGGGCCTGTACTACTGGA
>WUAP02076667.1:1280-33920 GCA_015163945.2 Stichodactyla helianthus
CCGGGGGGGGCCCCCCAAAGGAAAAAAAAAGAAACGGGGACGCTGCCGGCAGGGAAGGAGCGGGGGGGCTATTGCCCCCCCCCCCCCCCAAAAAAAGGGAAAAAAAAAAAAAGAAAAGAAAAGAAAAATTGTTCCGCGATCCCTGACTTAGTCTAGTTTCCATGCCAAAACAAATAATTAACATAAATATCATTTTTATCTTATAAAACAGAAGATGTATCCACAACATTGACAATCGTATTATAACATTATTAAGAATTCATTCAACAAGTTTTCCAGTATAAACGAACACAATATCAAAACATTACACCGCAATCGTGAAATATACATGACATAGCATCAATAGTCGACTGTGATTGGTCCAAACCAGGATGTATGATTTTCTTTCTAGAATTTTAAAAGGCAGTTAAATCAGACAAAACTTTTGTCAAATAGAATCTCACGGACCACACGGAAATTAAACATCTTATCATTAAGAAAAATCTCTGTGAGATTTCAGCTCCTCTTCAAAAGAGGTTGGGTCAGTATTTCCACGAGAAATATTAATGAAAATTTTAAATTTCAATTTGAAATCTCGCGACTGACAGTCAGTAATATTCCATATTACAGGTAAGAGGCTATTCGAATGATATTAAAAGTTGGAATCCCTTGTACTTTCTCCCAATTTTACTAATAAGAACTTTTCATAACTCGAGTCGTTTATAACCACGGTTTTTGTAATCTAAAGTGTTAGCTTTCATTAAATTTGGTTTATTCAAAGTGTTGTAAACTACTGCTAAATTGCTAAATGTAATGTAGTATTCAATACCTTTAACACATTAATATGGTAAATATATCATTTATCCACCAACATAAATTCATTATAAAGATATAAAGTGTTTTATGTTGTGGTGTTTGAAAACTTCTCATCAGAGAAAATGGTGAACAAGAAAATTAGTTCTTGCACTGATCAGCGACTAATGTTTTTGTAGAATTTCATTTGTGTGTCAGCGGCCGTCTTCCCGCCATATAGCATGGAAAAATGACTCGAATTGATATAATTTCAAAATTTTGCTCAATCCTTTCAATTAGTAAATCTGAACTTTAAAATCATCTGATGCAAATTAGATTACGAATGAAACATCAAGTTTGTCGAAAACACATGAAAAAATGGTAAGTTTGAAACCGGGATAAATTGATGAAATTGTTAAACGTGAGTTCATAAAGGCACAACAAAGGATTATAAACAAGTCAATTGGAACCCTCGACCTCCGATTTTCGCGTAGGGCGGGGAATTAACGCGCAATTAACAGCGTGAATAATGCACGTGGCGGGGAATGTAACGCGCACTAAACAGTTATAACAATTTCAACAGCGGCAACTTCAACAATTTTAAAATTAAACCTTCCTTCGGGGACCGGGGAAAAGTGCTAAATTTAACACTACGTGAATGTTAAATTCCCCTCCCTGTCCGGGGAGTCGGGGGGGGAGGGGTCTTTATTTGACTAATGCATTACAATGAAAATGAATAAAACTGAAATATTCTTATCGAAAAGTTGGTAAGAGATATATAAACCAAATGATGAAACAACAAGTTTGACTCTAAAATGTGTAATTAACTTGATTCAAATGCTTCATGTATAGTATTTTTGAAAGAACTCATTTGGAGGCAGCGGAAAATCTAAAATTTGAAACATTTTTCAAGTATTTGTTTTGATTGAATGATTTACTTGAATGAAAAATCGGAAGATGTTTTTCCTTGTTTAGCAGGTTAATTTAAAATACATTAAATATTAAGGAGATATCGCTAATGTATCGGTTAAATAACTTTTATTCATTCCTAAACGAAACATTCATTCCTAAATTTCACAAAACAATTTATCAGTTTACTTTTAGAATTGTTTTAAAAAGATATTTTGTCGTTCTGTCTTATCAAGAACTTGTACAGGCTCTTCTTTTTCAACCCTTTCAATAATGGCTAAAATTCTTTTTTACAAAAAAAAATAAAAAAAAATAAAAAAATAAAAAAATAAATAACAACAACAACAACAACTCAAGAATTAGTTAAAGGGCTTCTGAAATTCTTATGATTCCATAAACAAGAGACTTTACGGTTTGCCAAAGGAGATAAGGATATGCCAGCATTTTTTTGGTATAAGAAAAGTTTGTTCCTGTAAAATATTCTGTTATGAGTCTGTTTTCTTAGTTTTTGCAATAATTCCAAAGGCATATCCTTCAGGACACCTACCGCAGATAGGCTGGAGGTGAAATGAGAACTTTAAAGAACCAACTGGCTTGTAAACAATGTTAGCGTCATGGTCAATGTGGAGTAAAATTAGATCAAAATAAAGCCAAGAATTGCCTAATATGTAAAATAAAATTTTGAAAATAGGCTCCATAGTTTTTGGTGGCAAAACCGCAAACACAAAAGTGCTGATAAACTTAATAAATCTGTTCTGTATTATTGAAGTTAAAGTGAAGTAATTTTGTATCTTTTTTATTAAGGTATCCGCGCACATGAAAACCTAGGAGACTCGAGACACGACTTTAAGGATGGATGACAACAAACGGCTTGAGAAGCTGAGCCATTCTGCTTTGGAAATCGAAAACATGGAGCTCAAGGCTGCGGTTGACAGTTACGAATCCATAATCCAACAACTCAAAGAAGAATTACGCTCTATCAACCATGTTAAAGTGAAACCTGGAGAAGGAGAACGCTTCAGACTTGAGCAAGAGATACTGGATTTACGTGGAGATTTGGAAGGCAAGGGAATCATTATCAAACAGCTCAAACAGGAATTGATTAATTCACAACAGACGATCGAGCAGTTGCACCACAATTACGCATGCGCACGTGGGACAATCGAAGCAAAGGACGCGACAATCACCAAACTGCATAAGGAACTCAACAACCTGCAGGAATCGTTGGAAGCCTCGCAAAGAGAGAAGCTTAGCATTCTTGATCGGCTCAAGACGGTGGAAGCTAAGCTGTCCGCCATGAGTATCGATAAAGCATGGCTAGACCAACAACTGGAGGTGTCACAGACTGCAGTTGCAGAGTTCCGTGCTTCAGGCAGCGCGGGTTCTGGCACACCAAGGTCAAGAGAAGAACTGGAAGAAAGAATGGAAGGAGTGAGGAAAGAAAGGGAGAGTCTTCAGGAGTTAATAAAGACTGCCGCTCATTACGAGGAAATGATCAGAAATATGGATTCGGGGGAATCTAGCTACGGGGGATACAGAAATACCAGAAGCGGTGGTCATCTTTCGCATAGATCTCATGGGAGAAGCGCAACAGAGGCACACAAAGTGGACGAGTCAACCATACAGGACTTGGGCAGCAAAATGACCGAAGTAGAGGAACGGCTTCGTAAAGCTGTCCTGTCACAAAAGTATCAACTTCAAACAGAAAGGGAACAGCTCATTCAAGAATTCAAGACCATGCAGAGACAACTGTTAGAGCATCAGAAACATCAAGAGCTGCACAGAACAGACATGGAAGCGAAGGATACTTTGATTCAAAGGTTGAAGACCGCAAAGGCATCACTTGAAAGCGAAGTAGAATCAATGAAGCGTGACTTGGCAGCCTGCCAAAACCAGAACCACAGGTATCAGCAGGAAAAAAGTACGTTTGAACACGAGCTGAAATCTTCCAGAAATCAAATTGCGAGATTGGAGTCGGATTTGGTGAACGAAAAGCGGCAGAGAGAACTGATGAGGACCAGGATCGAACAGTTTAGTTCTTCTAGCTCCATGGAGAAGGAGGAACTTTCAAAACTGAAGATGAGCCTTCGAGATCAGTCTTTCCAGGCAGAGACATATGCGAAAGAGATTAAGGCCAAGGATAGTTTGGTCGCGCAACTTCGTGAGAGGTTGGTGATAAGTGAGGAAGAACTGGAGAAAATGAAAAGCCAGTCGATGAACTCGAAGAATTTGGAATATGACTTCAATAGACAAAGAGAAAACATGAGCAGAAGGCTGGCAAATGCAGAGAGACGAATAAGCGAGCTGGAATCAGCTTACCAACAATGCTGTCAGACAAAAGATGCATTGGAAAGAGAAGTAAAAAATTACCAGCAAAGCTTTTCTAAATTAAAGGCAAGCGATGAGACAAATCAGTATAGAAATACAGAGTTGGAAAATGAGCTTGTTGTCTTACGAAACAAATATTCGAAATTGGAAGCTGCGTACGAAAGCGCTCACAGGGAAAGGGCACAACTCCAGCAAGAACTTGTACCTGCAACCATGAAAAATTCTCATTTGAAAAGCGCCTTTGACAGCAGCCAACAACAGCAGTTGCACATGCAGCAAGAGATTCTGCAGTCACACAGCAAGGTGAGTGAAGCTGAAGCAAAACTGGAAAGAATCAAACAAGAAAAAGTTGAGCTTCAACGCGAGCTGAATAGCTTGAAAAACACTTTAAGCAAGACAGAACAGCAGTTACATCGAGTTACCAAAGAAAAGGGAGACATTTCTGTAAGACTAGAAGAGGCTAACAACAGGTTTTCGAGGGCGTCAGGAGATAGCAGAAAAATGGAAACCTACTGGCAGGAGTATCAACACAAGTGTGATGCCCTGAACTCTGAAGTGGATCGTAAAGAACGAGCAGTTAACGATCTAAGAAGCGAAAAGACACACCTTGAACAAGAATTCCAGAAACTAAAACAGGACTTTGAAACCATAAATACCGACCTTAGAGCATGTCAAAGAGAGAAAGAAAAGATTGCGTATGAGCTGACGAGTAAGAAACAACGAACATCGGAAGCTGAAGACAGCAATACGCGTTTGCGCAGCGAGAGAGAGAAACTTCAACATGAGTTGGTCGTCATGAAAGAAAATAATGCTCAGTGGAAAGACATGTGCGAGAAAATTCAACAAGATAAAGAAAGACTGCAACAAGAGATGATCGAGTTGCAGCGCACTATCTCCAAGTTCGAAGCAAACAAAAGCAATATAAAATACGATCGCAATGAGGGCAATAGTGGTGACGTTATTTCTTTAAAGGCACGTGTTGGTCAGCTCGAAAGTCTGTTGAACGCTGCAAAAAAGACAGAAGAGGATTTGAACAGCCGGTTAAGAGAAAACCAAGGCTATAAGCAAGAACGAAGGCTGATGGAAAGAGAACTGGATGAAAAGAATAGGCAGATATCGTACTTGACCAAAGATCTCAATGTCAAAGTGAACTTGATAGAACAGCTAAAAAGAGAAAACAATGGCCTTAAGACAGAACTTGATGAAGTGAACAGGGTAACACTCGCTGCAAGCCCAAGGGAAGACCGCAAAGATCGACAGATTGACGTCATGAAAGCCGACTTGGCAGAGCTTCGTCAAAAGGCACGTGACTATGACAACGACCGTGAATCTTTGAGGCAAAAGAATATGCAGTTACAAAAAGATCTTCTTTCACTCCAATGCAGGAATAAGGAGTTGGAGAAAAGCTACGAAAAGTTACAAGAGCGAGAGCATAAATTACAGCGAGAGTCGACAGCGAATAAAGATTACATTTCTAAGTTAGAATACGAGCTGAGAGGGTACAAAGATAGCAATGGTAATATACAGAATGCTTTTGAGTCGTCTGAGGAGATGAAAGAAGAGCTTTCAAGAGAAATTTTAGAGGCAAGAAAGAAATTTTTTGAGCTAGAAGGTCTTTATAGAATTACTAAGAATGAAAGTGAAGCTGCAAAGGAAGCAGACAGGCAGAAGATCTCGAAACTGGAGAACCAGATCGAAAATCTCCAAAGACAAAAGGCACAACTTCAGCAACAGTTAGAAGAAACGCGCGAAACCCTAAAAAGGAACATAGATGAAGCATATCAACTAAGAGAGCTTCTGGACGAAAAGCAAAAAGATTCAAAAATACAACAAAAGGGCGTCCGTTCCAATGCTAACCTTGTCGAGAAACTTCAGTCCGAAAAGAATGTGGTTACAAGGGAACTTGAAATGATTAAGATTGAGTTGACCTCAACTTCTTCTTCTATGCAGACATATAAGGAAGAGAAGGCGGATATTGCACAAGAACTGGAAGCTGCACAAGAAAAGCTTATTGAATGGGAAAATGCCTACAAGATTCTGCAAGAGGAACAAGAAAACATGCTGAGAGAACTTAAGAGTGCCGAACAAAGGTTTAACAATGTCGAAGAAGATTTCAGTCAAAACCAAAAGAGGTTTGATCAAGAGGTTCATTCGAATCAACTGAAGATAATAAAGCTTGAGTCGCAAGTACAGAATATCATAAAACAGCGAGATTCTTTAAGGGATCAGCTTGAGGACGTTAAGAACGAACTCAAAAGAAATAAAATTGATTACTCTTCATTACAGAAGGAATTCATCGAGCACCAAAAGAGATGTGACATCTACCGAAATGATCTTATCTCAAAAACGCACGAGCTTGAGAAGGTAGAAGCAGAAAAACAATCCTTAGAACGGAAAATTGAACTTCTGCGGAACCAGATTGCAGCTTCGGATTTGAAGGATGGCACAGTACAGCAACGCAAGGACGATCTTGAAAAAGACCTGGCCGATGCTGAAGAACGATTAGCTGAACTTGAGTACAATTTTGACCAAATAAAGAGCGAGAAGGAAGAAACGCAAAGAGAGCTACATGGTGTGACGTGCAAGCTAAACGAGATAGAGGCGTTCTATGGAAAAGCACAAGATAGAATAAAAGAACTAGAGGGTCACCTTAATAATGCTCGGAAGACAATTGACGAGCTTGAGGAAGAAGTGTTTGCTCTCAGAAGCAGCGTCACCGAACACGAAGCAACATATGGACACCATTCTGGGAATCTTGAAGATCTGGAGTACCAGTTGGAAGTTACTCAACAGAGCATGACGGAGTTGGAATCATCGTATGATTTCAGTGAGCGAGAAAAAGAAGACTTGAAGCAGCAGCTGCATCATGCGGAGAGAAAGATCGCTGAACTCAAAAACTCTCTGCAAAAGAACGAAGAAGAATACGATGACTTGGAAAGAGAATTAGATTCCACGAAGAGCCGAGTTTCAAAACTTGAGCAGCAGCTTAGTAATGCACAGAAACAGAAGACACAATATAAAGAACAGCTTGATGATTCCAAAACTAAGCTTGCAAAAACCAAAGAAGAACTTTTCACTTTACAGAGAGAATTGTCCGACTATCAACGTAATTTGGACAGTTTAAGGAAGAATACGGGAACAAAAGAAAGTACCTTAGCAGACCTCAGGAATAAATGCTCGCTCTTAGAGTCCACCTTAAACCAAACAGATGATGCCCTTCATCAGCAGCAAACACAGAATGAACTTATGGAGATGGACAAACAAGCCTTACAAGAAGAACTTCTGCAAACACAGCAGAAGATCCAAGAGCTCGATGTTGCTCTGCATATCATTGAAGAAGAAAAGATTCGCCTCGAAGAAGAGGTACAGTTGTTCTACAAGCAAATATCTGAACTTCAAGCAAGCTATCATATATGTGAACAGGAAAAACTCGATGCACAGAGGCAAGTTTCAATGTTGGAGCAAAAGGAGACAAAACTTATTATGCTTCTCGAACAAACCAAGAAGGAGAAGGATAACTTTGAGACAAGAGTACAAGAATCCGAAAACTCCAACAGAAAAATTACTGAGGAATTGCGTATCGTAAAAGCGCTGGCAGAAGAGCATGAACGCTCTTGCTCAGATGTCACGGGTACTTATAAACTTCAAGAGAGCATGGTGGAAGAGTACAAGACTAAGATAGCTTCTTTGAGCTCGGAGAACGAATTTTTGAATGACAAGATCGACTCGCTAAAGCAAAACCATCACGACCTTGAGAGTGATAAGAAAAGACTCCAAGAGAAAATACGTGATACAACAGAGGAACTGATGAAGTTGAAGCCAGTGCACGAAGCAACGCAGAAGAGGAAAGAACAACTAGAGACAGACATGCAAGCCACTCGCAGAAAATTAGCTACATTAGAGACAAGTGCCAAAAGAAAAGAAGAAAGGTTAGAGTGTGCAGATAAGGAGTTGCAAGTGTGTAAAGATAACATTTCAAAGCTTGAGATAGAACTTGCCGCAGCTAAAAGAAAGGCAGACAGTTTAGAAGCCGACTATCAGGCTGTTTCGAACGAACTTGAAGAAGTACGAGGTGCACTCAGAGCAGCTGAAGAGAGAAACGTTGCGCTTGCTCTGCAGCAGGACAGAACAAACAGCGATCAAAAGTCACAAGAGCAGCAATCACTTGAACTTGAAAGGAGAGTAGACAATCTTGATGAAGACAACGCCAGCTTACGACAGCATAAAGAAAGTCTAGAGGAAGAAATACTTGATGCAAGAAACCAGGTCTTAAAATTGGAAGCAACGGTTGAGACGTTAACAAGACAAAAGAGAGAAATCAAAGATCAGCTTGACGTATCGAAGGACGGGATCATCAAACTTAAAGAGGATGGATTGAAGACTGGCAGCCAGCTTCTAGAACAGCAAGGAATAGCGGAGTCTCTGAAGAGGTCCATCGACAAGAAGACAAAATTGATCGAAGAGCTTCACGAGACTATAAGCAATATGGAAAAAGAACTAGAGGTTTTGAAGAAAGAAAAAATGACTCTCCAGTTGTCCTACGACGCTTTAAAGAGCGAAAAGATAGAACAAGAGAACAAGATTTTTGAATACGAATCGAAAATCGAAGATTTCAAACAACAGGTGCAAGAGCTTGCTGAAATCCACACCAAGATTGAAGAACAAACGACTTCCCATGTTAAGGACCAAACAGTCGTTGAGACTGAAATAAGGACGCTGCAAAGAGATCGAAACCAACTGAAATCAGACCTGGACGATGCTTTGATCAAACTTGTAAAAGAGACAGAAGATAGAAATCGTGTTCAAAAGCTACTTGAAGATTATAAACATAGCGCAGAGAAACTCGCGAAAGATGTCCAAAAAAGAGAAGAAGTTATTGCAACGTTACGTGAAAGCAACATCAAGTTTGAGGCAGAATTATCGAGTCTCAGAGAAGAGGTAGCGGACGTCAAGGAAAACTTTAAGGACACAGGAGTGAAAAATGATGAGCTTTTGGATAAAATCAAGAACTCAAAATTCACCATCACACAGTTGGAAGAAACTGTAACAAGCCTAGAAAAGGAAAGTCATTCCTTGACTTCACAAGTGAGACTCAAGGAAACCAAGTGTCATGAATTGGAGGACAAATATAAGAAGTCTTACCAAGCTCAATCTGAACTGAGAGAGGAATTGCGAAATTGTACTTTCAAGTTGAATGAGCTAGACTCTGAACACAAAGTGTTTGTTCAACAACAGAGCCAGGCGAAAAAAGAGGTTACAGTCCTAGAACGAAAAATCGTCGAACTAGAAGCGACGTACGAAAAGTGTGATTTAGAGAGGAAAAGTTTAAGACAAGAAGTCGTTCTTACAAGGAACAAGATAACAGATTTGGAGCTTCAGCTGGAGTACGAAAGTAGCGAAAAGAATACTCTAGTAGAGGAGCTAAGGCAAACAACATCGGAAAGTGATGGTCGCCAAAAAACTGTCAGTAAACTTGAAAAAGCCATTATTGATCTTAAAGTTCATCTTGAAGCTACAAATAAGGAACTGGAAGATAAGGAGGAGAAGATCAAGCAGCTGAAGTCCAGAAAAAGTTTCCTAGAAGGACAACTGGAAGCAATGAAACAAACCCTTTCAAATACTAAGGAGGAGTGTGACAGACTTCAACAAGAACAAAGTTCCATTCAACGTGACAAATTGACGTTAAGTAAAAAGATATCGGAGTTGGAGAGTAAGCTAGAGAAAGAAAAAACCTCGAAGGAAAGGATCTTGGATGAGTTAAAATCAAACAAAAATGAGGTACGATCTCTTAGGGTGCAGCTTGAGGACACTCTTTTTGAGAAAGAGAGACTGAATCAAGGCTTAGAGGAGTACAGAACCACAGCCATGAACTTTAAGAACGAAGTTGTTGTATTACAAAGAAACGTTACAGAGGTTGAAGGAAAGTGCGATGTTTTAAGTGAAGCACTTGATGATCGTGATACAACAATAACACAGCTAAAGGAAACAAAAGAGATGCTCCAAAATGAGATCCATGAAATGAAGCTCGCTTTGAAAAGTAAAGACAAAGAGCTCGAGTCCACCAGAGCTAAGAGGGAGGAACTTGAAAGTGCCCTGAACTCTGCTTTGAACAAACTTACTGAACTGGAAAACTCATATGAGATGAGTAAGGTGTCTGGAAAAAGGTACGAAGATGAGATTACGTCATTACAAGAACGTATTTCAAAAACCGAAGACAAGCTACTAGAGAGCCAAGAAAAAGAAATGACACTAAGACAAGAACAAGTTGTCATCAAAACACAGTTAACAAAGCTTGAGACGAGTTATCAATTCTTACAAGAAAAGAATACCGAGACAGAAAAAGAACTTGATATTGTTCGAATGGAGTTTGATTCAACTCGCCGAAATCATGAGGAAGATGCGATTGAACTTGAGAATTTGAGGTCTGAAGTAGCTGAGAGTAAAATTAAAGTTTTTAAACTTGAAACACATTTGGAGAAGATGGAAAAAGATAAGCTGCAGATCGAAAACCGTTACGAAGAAGTTTTAGTTAAAGCAAACAAGTATGATATTGACGTTGGACCAATGGAACGCAAAGTAAAAGAACTTGAAATCGTGAACGAATTTCAAGTCAAAGAGCTTGAAAGCAAAAACGAAATCATAGAATCTTTGACAGAGGAGAAAGAAAGCCTTGAAAACACAGTAAGGGATGTTCAGAGCCAACTTGCGAATGTAGAATCAAGTCTTGAAACACTCCAGAAAGCAAAAGAAGTGACGGAGAAACATCTATTTGACTCCTTAACACAATGCTCTGATTTTGAACTGCGTTACGAGACCACCAAGCAAGAAAATGACGAGATTAATAAAGAGCTGATAGAGCAACAATCAAGGTTGAATCTTTTGGAAGAAGAAGTGACAAGAACTGTCAAGGAGCTAGCAGATGTCAAAAATGAGAAACAAGACTTGAAAGCCAGAGCTTCTCGTAGTAAAGATGAGGTGAATCGTTTAGAGCGAGAGTTAGCTGAAAAGGAATCTGAGATTGCTTCATTAAAACGCGATCTTGAAAGTACCGAAGAGCGTTTTTCTTCCGTGCAACTTCATAACGAGGAAATGGAAAAAGAGCTTGAAAGTGCAAGCAGATTGTACGAAGATGAAGAAGAGAAACTGGCTGAGACCCAAAGCAAGCTGTCAAGTACTCAAGCAGAATTGAATGAAAGGGATCAAAGGTTATCTGCCTTGGAGCAAACTTATAAAATGTGTCTAGAAGAGGGAAGAATCCTGAAGCAAGATATTATGGGCTGCAGGGAGAAAGTTGCTGAAATCAAATCAAGTTACCAAGAATCTCAAACTGAAAGTAATAATCTACGTCAGGAGCTTGCATCGGTCAACCAACAAATGTCACATATCCAAACAAGGAATGAAGGCCTTTCAAAGGAGAAAGAGAATCTCAAAAGAAATTGCGATGATTTGAAAAGGGAGAATAATGATCTTAAGGTATCGTTCGATACCCTCCAGAGGGAAAAGAAGAGGCTAGAGAACGAGAACCGACAGCAGCAACGTCAATTAGATGATCTTCAGAGCAACTTGGAAAAAGCCAATAGGGAGAATAAGAATACTCATGGGGACTTGTTGGATGTCAAAAATGAACTGTCGAGTCTTCAGTCTGCTCATGAGGATTTGAATCGACAATATGACAACAAAGATAGAAATAACAAAGAGCTCGAAAAGAAAAACAGCAAACTGGAACAAGAACACAATGAGTGCTTCAGAACGAAAACCTCAATGCAAACCCAAATAAATGGATTGGAAAGAAAGGTAGCAGATCTAAAACAGAATGTAGAATACTTAAACGAAAAAGTTAAGAATCAGCAAAGCGATCTTTTGGATGCTTCCAAGAGGGCGTCAGGTCTAGATCAAGAACTCACAGCAACAAGAAACAAGGTGACCAGACTCGAAGCCTTTGATGAGACAAACAGGGAAAAGAACAAGCGCCTCTCTGATGAATTGTTTAAGGTAGAACAAAATGTTTCAGAACTCGAACAGGCTTTGACAAGCTTGCAGGAAAAACAACCTCTGTTACAAAAGGAATTGCTGGACGCCACCAAGAAGGCCACAGAATTTGAGATGGCTTTGAATGCATCTCAGTCACTAAAGAGTAAACAGCAGCAAGATCTAAACAATGCCAAGAGCAAATGCAACAGTTTACAGAGTGATCTACAGAAGGCACTAAAAGAAAAGGCAAACCTAGAAAACAAGCTTGAAGATACCAAAAGCAAACTGGAGACCTTGAAGGGGGATAGCACTCAGGCTCAGAGGGAGTTAGTGACCTTAAAGCACGATGTGGAAATTTACAAGACTGAAAGCACTGAAAAACAGTTACTGATTGACGCATTTGAAGCAGAGAGGTCTGTCATGGAAAATTATCTCAAAGACACCAGGAATACCCTCACAAGCACTAAGCTAGATCTCGAGCAGATGCGAAGGGTAAATGAGGACTTGAAGTCCGACTTTGATGATGTACAACAGCAACTAAATGATCTGAAATCTGTAAACGAGACTCTGAGAAATCAAAACGAGCAGTTGCTGGAAGAGAAGATGATTGCTGAGACTAACTACAAAGAATCTAAGTACCTCTTAGACACACTGCAACAAGAGGACACACTGAACGCAGAATTGGTAGAAGCAACAGAGAACAGCGAAGTCTCTGCTCAGCTCGAGACAGTGACGGAAGAAAAGGACAGGCTGAAGACCGAATTAGATTCATTGACTCAAGAACTGGAATCCTTGAGAAAAAAGTATGAGAATATTTCCAAGGAGAAGGGCCAACTTGATAACCAACTGAACTCGATGGAAGAACGGCTGGAAGATTACCACAACAAGAATCAAGATCTTCACACAGAAAATACTAAAGTAAAATATGAATTAGAAAATATGAAAGAGAAGCTGGGGAATTTGGAGCAGTCAAGCATGGAAGATAGTTTAGAAAAAGAGAATTATCAAGAGAGGTCTAACGACTTGGAAAGGAAGATTGCTCAGTTGGAAGCTGAAAACGAGTTTAGCCAGACAAAAATAACTGATCTTCAGAAAGACCTTTCATTTTCTGAAGATAAGGTAAGATTTCTTGATGCGTCGCTTTCACGAAGCAAAGACAGAGAAGCAGAACTCGAGAGTGAAAACCTTGAGAACCACAAGAAGGCATCAACAATGGAATACGAGCTGCAGTCTTCACGAGAAATTCTAGATGACCTTCGTACGGAGTTTGCAACTTCGGAAAGAGAGAATTCTAACCTGCGAGACGAAGTACTTGATGCCCAAAGAAAGATCCACGATTTGGAATCCAAACTTGAGGATGCTAATGAAAAGATACGTAGCCTTCAAAGAGAGCTAGTGCAATCTCAAGACCATATTTCTGGACCTGTTGAGGCAGTGATGTTAGGAGATGACATCGACAATAGTGACACCAGTGGTAATGCTAAAACTCCAGACAATCTTAATGAAATTGCAGGGCTAAGATCCAGGATTTCTACTCTAGAGTTTGAACTCGACGGCGTAAACAAAGAAAGGGACGGCCTTGCCTCATACCTGGAAGAGCTGAAGAACGCAAAAGAAAATGACCGAGATGATGTCAACAGCATGAGACGAAAAGTACAAGAACTAGAGATGAGATGTGAACAATTCAAAAGAGGACTGACGGAAAAGACAGAACAGATCGAGGATTTGAGAAAACAAAAGTCTTCTCTAGTTTACGAGATTGAAACTTTGAAGAATGAAAATGCAAACAAAGACAAAATCAGTGAAGATGCAAGACTAGAAAATGAGCAATTCAAGAGAGATTTTGACAACTTGACGAACCAGATAAACATGCTTGAGGACAAGTTAAAAACAAGCGAAGAAGAGAACGGGAGGATAAGAAATGAAGCCATTGCAACACACAATTACTTGTGTAAGATGAAGGATGACAAAACTAGCGTTGAAAGTGACAATGGCTTGCTACAACATGAACTGCAAACTCTTCAGAAGAGGCTTTCTGACACTGAGCTACAGCTGCAAGGAATGAAACGACAAAACGAAACGCTAAGGAAGGAGGTAAAGAGTGATAACGATTTTGAAATCAGGAAACTCAAGCAAGAAATCGAGAAGTTTGAGAGCATGTGTAAAGTCAGTGACAGCGAAAAAAACAGACTCAAGAACGAGGTTTTGGAAGTAAATAACAAGAATCGAACATTGCAGAGTGAGAACAGATCTTTGGAGAACGAGCTCGCCACCATAAAAAAGAGGATGACAGAATCTGAAAGAAGTTACGAGAGAAGGGAAGAGAGAAACTCCGATTTACAAAATGAAATCCTTGAAATGCAGCGCAAATACTCCGAGATGGAATCCATGTATTACAAGAGTCAAGAAGAGGAACACACACTCAGAAGCAATGCCGACTATGCTGACAACAGAATCCAAAGCTTACTGGAAGAACTCGAGCACAAAACCTTTAAGCTAGAAGAAATGCAAAGAGAATTAGAAAACAAACAGTTCGATGAAGAAATTGATAGACTAAGGCTGGAAATGAATAATTTGTTAAAAGAGAAGGCAGAGATCGATGAAGAACGTATCTTAGCGAAAGGCGAGGTCGAGTTTTTCAGATCCAAAATGGGAGACGTCGAAGAAGAGACGAGTTTATGGGAAGAGGAGAGTGAGAAGCTGAAAGAAGAGGCGAATGAAGCCAAGAGGGAAACCAGCGAAATCAAAAGAGAAAAAAGACGTCTTGAAGAAGAATTGAGAACCGCCAACAGAGAAATCGAACGACTCAATCGATTGTTAAGAGAAAAGGAAAGCGAAAAACAAAGAATGGAGCGCGAGAAACTGAAACTTTTAGATGAAGTCAGTACTGCTAAGGAAGACAATACGAACAGGAACGAAGAGTTTAGGTCCCTGAAAAGAACCTCTGAAAGTCTCAAGAACGAACTTTCCATTCTTAGAGTTGAAAATACCAAGCTTAATGAAGATAATAGCAGACTACATCAAGAAAAGGATGATTTGGTCTTCGAACTTTCAACATTAAAGGACAAGTGCTCAGCGCTAGATAACGAGCAATGGAAATTTAAATCAGAAATAGATGACTTCATAAGAGCTAAGCAAAGTCTACAATATGAAGTCGACGACTACAAGGCGAAGATCCGCACCAGAGACAACGAGATCAAATCTTTAAAAATGGAAAAGTTAGACGTCGTGCAGGAAAAGAACAAGTATGAATACGAGTTAAAGATTGTTCGAGAAAAATTGGTGGTATTTGAGAGGGAGACACGAAATGTTTCAACAACGACTGAAAAATACGAAAAAGAAATTACTGACCAGAAAGAGCTCTACAACAAGAGTAGATCAGAGTTACGTCAGAGGATTTCCGAGGTTCACAGGTTGGAGCACAAGGTTGAGAGACTGGAGAAAGAAATTAAAAGTCTGCAGGACAAGTTGATGCTCAGTCATACAGCGTATAAAGAGCTGAAGGAGAGGTTTGATAGGATGGAAGCGACGGAGACAACAGATTTCGTAGAAATGGAGGAGGTGAGAAAAACCACTTCTCTTACACTGGACATACAGCCTCGTCAACGGCAGACAACAGTAATGGACATTAATGTACAGCCACGTGACTACGAAACAACAAGAGTCCAATCACCACGTGATTACGACGACCCAAGGGTCATTACTGTTGAGGTACGACCTAGTGACTACGAACCAACGAGCGGCGGGGATAGTTCCCCAAGAGTCATAAACGTTGAGGTACAACCACGTGACTACGAGAATACGAGTGACAGGAACAATAACGTACAACCACGTGAGTATGAGAGAAAAACTAGAGTTATGGACTTCAATAGCCTATCAAATGATTCTGAAGACATTGTAATAGCTGTTCCTTCTCTTCAAACTCCTAAGACGCCTAAGTATGGCAGCAGAGTACCTCGAACCGAACCCCAGGAGTATGTTGGCAGAAGCTACGGTCAAGATATGCCATTCCAGCCGAAAGAGTTCATAATAGCGGAAGCAATAGAGACCAGCAAACTCGAAATTGAAGTGGAAGGCAAAGAACTGGAGTCCCCACGCGCTGTGACGACCATCAAGGTACCAAGCGTCCAGACCTATGTACCCATTGCTGTCACGCTGGAAGAAGATGAAGACGGCGAATACGAAGTTACTGATATCGAAAGTTTACAGAGAAGAAGATGGAAATACTAATCAATTATCAAATACCATTGAATGTTTTGTCTCACAATTTGACCAGACTTGCTACTGATGAAGTATGTTCCACATTGGTTTCCTTTTAGGAAATACTGATACTGTTAAAAGCTCGCGGCACGAACACGGTTGTGACAACAGACGGCAAGACACATCACAATTTTAGCATCACGGTCGCGGCAAGGTATGCTAACGGCACCGATTGAGCCGCGAGTCATACTAAAACTACTACTCTATCGAAGTAGGAAATAAGTATTATAAAGAAGCGAACGTTAGTGCAGCTCAGCATTGTAAAGATCAGAACTTAAGGGGAGCGCACATTATCTTCATACCTGGTATTCGAGGGGGGAGGGGGAGAAGTAAGATAAGGCTGCGTATTCTTGAATGCGCATGCGTTAACATTTGCTTCCATGACAGACTTTATCAAGGACGCAATGCTACTGCTCTTTCGGCATCGCACTGCTGTCCTCGAAGTTTTACATTTACGCAAGAAATAAGACTTTTTAGGATGTCATCAATAATAATATGTTAGGATATCATTCAAAGCTTATTAATATTTGATAAGGATTTTTAACATTTGTTATCAAGGTAAGATTTTGTAATCGCGAGCATAACTTCCGCGGTGTGTTTATTTAGTTGTAAACACTACATTATAGCTAGTTGTATCAAATCGAACTACAAGAAAACATGTTAATTCAATGAATTGAAGAACAAAAAGAAATTATATTTCATGAGATAAAGTCGCTGTACAGTAGTTTTATAAAACGCAATGCACTTGGTTTTCACTCACTTGTAATAGCGTCATTTTCGGTACGTGAAACTTAATCTTATGCTTGATGAAGTTAATTTACTCTTTGACTTGAACCAAGGATTACAGCGTAAGGCACGGTGTTCTTTTATATTATTTCTTAGCAGACATTTTAGAAAACTTTTAACATATTATCTGTGTAAGTAATAACTCTTAAATTAAGATCAGAGAAATATTAGGGATTTATCATTAATTAGCGGGGGAGAGGGAGAAGCATTTCATTTTTACTATAATGATTTTTATTCCCCCAGCTCCCATGCAAGATGTAAGTAATCAGGCCCTACCCTAGATGGACACCGAAAAATGTGCGCCCACTAAAAATCATTCTCGCAAAATGTTTGATACCGCTCCCCTTTTGAGGAGCACATAAAATACCCCTCCCCTAAATGCGCCCCCTAAGCCCCCCGCTAATTAACAAGTCCCTTAGGAGTACAAAATTGAAAATCCGAAGCTGACCAATGCTTTTATTTGCCATTTGAATTTGATACGTCAATGTGACGTTTTATCGTTTATGGTACTAATAATGACTGACGCTTTATTCTTATTAGGTCCTAAATTTTTTATTGATAAATTAGTTCTTGTATTTATTATTTACATCATAATCGCCAAAGTTGTAGCTACATTTGCAAAGATTGTATTATAGTGTAATCTATGGTAAAACAATTCTTAAATAAAGCGTAGAAAATTAGATGTAAATGTCAAATACGAGAAAGGGTGTTACATTTGGATGTCTAAGCTACGAGCGAGCTTTTGGGTCCATACACACAAGGGTTTTGTTCCAAGGGCTGGCTCCCGGGTCAACTAGTACACACTAGAGACCATGCTGTATGCTATGCTCGCTGATATTTAACCAGTTTAATATCAGGGTGCGTGAGTCGGGTGCAAAATTCTGCTCCCGCCACAACCTTTACGTGAAATCTTTGGTACACACGAAGGAGCAATACGACCCTGGATCCTGCTCTCGGAATAAAACCCTTAGTGCGTATAGGCTTTAAGCCTGGAATTTGCTGGTGACGCAACTGAGCGCAACGTTGAAAACTGAGGCCATACGTTTTTCCTTTATTTGCCTTTGAGCTGCGTCGCCAGTCAGTAAACCACATAGTTTTTGGAATCCAAAATATTTTCAGCCATAAAAAATGTCACTAATAAGTAATTAAATTTGCGACGATGTCCATACAACAATAGGCATTCTGCCTGATGAGCTGAATTCTTGATTGAAGTTGAATACTTGTGAAATTTGCTACTCCAGGTAAAGGAGGGGAAATCGTACTAAGCGTCGCCCATAAACCTTTAAAACGTTTGTTTATTATTCACTTACCGAAAACTAAATCCCTGTGGCACGTACAACTACAGAAGATACTGGTTTTATTAGTATTTCTCTTGAATTTAGCTGTATTTATCGGTTTTAATTAACATGAATGAACGAGGACTGCTGTCACAATTAAAAGCCGCTTCAGGTGGAAAACATCTTTTTAAAAACCTTCTATACAAGATGTAGGGTACAGTCTATGAAATCGAAACAGATTCATCGATTAGCAGTTTAAAATTACTCGAACCATTTAACGTAAGGCTGCGTGTTAAACATTACGTGAATGTTAGTTGTCTATGACACTTGCCAAACGAGGATGTCTTTTAAGCTCAATTGGAATTTGGCCAGATCAAGAAAAAGAAAATACAGAAAATACAGACAGTGTTTTAGGATTTGTCAATTTTTTTCTGACTTTTGGTAAGGAAAATTTATAACGGATAAAAATATGGGAAATATAGGAGAAGCACTCAGTTGATGTAATGTATTCATAAAATCTATTGTGGTCTATTGTCGTTCTATCCATTATATGTGTTGTTCATTGTATTTCTATGAATATATTACATCAACTGCGTGCTCTGTAGACTCTTCCGATAAATTATAGCTATGTTTAATCCGCCACGTCTGTTTCAAAAACGTTGTCGAAGTTGAAAGCATCAAGCAACAAGCTAGCCAAGACCGTAAGGCCTATTCGAAAATTTTTCCAGTAGTTCATTCATTTACGCGGTCGTCTTTAGTCTTTTTACAATGGTAGCCTGATATATTTTCAAAGTTCAAATGTGTGCCTGAAAACCCAGCTAATATTACCCACGTTTGCTTTCGGTCGTTGATTGTTGCTTTTGGCTGTGACAATGTTTTTGAAATAGATGTATTCACTGCTTTCTTACGGCCCATAAAGCATTCCGTTTGACTCATTTGCATCAAATTTGATGGGCGCTTTGCATAAACACAATAGTTTTTTATTTCTCATGGGACAATTCCATGTGTAGTGAAGGACAACAAGCTACTGTATTTTTGCGAACAGTCCCTCACAAAGTTGAGAATAAGAAACCAGCATTTTTTCTTGTAGAGGTTCAGTTTCTGTTTCTGTCAATATTGGATCCTATTCAATAACATGATATTTACATCTTCATCTCCTTTACAATTTTGGCACTTACTTACAGCTGACGAGTTAGACAGGATAGTTTAGCAGATAGATGAAACCAATTTACCACCACACCCTATTGGGAGTGAAAAACCAATTATGACATGCTAAGATTTTAAGCGCGTGAAGGTGTTTGACGCTGCTTTATCTAGGCTAACCTGAAAATATCCTCAGTCTGGGAAAACAAGCTGAAGGTAAAAAATAATTGTAAATAATGTCTCGCCCTTCGGCAAAAATAGAAAAGAAAGAAAGAAAGAAAAAAGTAAGGAATAAATTTTCACTGACAATTCTAAATTGTGTGATGATTTCACGGCTCAAAACACGAAAACAATGCCGTAAAAGAAAGGTTGTCGGAATTATTGTTAAAGCAATATACAATATACATAATACACACAAGAAATAAAGAAAAACCTGGGGAAAATCTATAGATATTTTTTTTCTGAAAAATTAGTCAAGAATTGTTAGCATTATTTAAATAGCAGCCACCATTTGAGAAGAATGTAACCGTCTAGGTTGAAGAGATTTGGTAAGTGCTTTTAAGCTTCCTTTTAATTCATCCGTCATAAAATACCTCAAGATATCGTGTTTCTAGACAGTCCATAAGCTTTAAAATGTCCTATAAGAGGTGGTTCGTAATAAGATAGGTATTGTTGAAGAGCACAAAAAATAAAGTTCAATTTAATCATTAAATTGATAAAGATGTCACGAGAAAAAATGACATCAAAAAGGATTACCTTCAAAGAGATTACTTTCGAAAGCTGATGTCAAGCCAGTTATGTCTCTTTTTGAGAAAAAGACAGGTAAACATTGTTTTAAGCTCACACGTTTGGCCATAGGTTTTTGGCAGACAATGTGTTACTCAAATACTTGAAAAGCGGGATTTTTCAAAGAAAGCTTTTCCATTCCAAAGCATCTTAAACGAATTCAGATCAAAAATACGTTTATATTAAGTTTAAAATTTTCTGAAAATAAACTGAGCGTATTCAAGTTCTTAGGTCTATTTTGGCTCGTGCTCCAATCCCTCAAACACGCTCCCCAAACATTAAATAATTCTTTGTTATTAAAATGCCCATTACAGTGAAAGACAACGGAGCCGTTACCACGGAGACGTCGAGTCAAAGCAGCACCTGTCTTGCCGCCAAAACAACAACCAATCAGGAAGCGGGGATTTCCATAAATAAAGTGACTTGTTTGGGTCGAGACCTATTAATGATGCTTTTTCTACAGGTGCTAAGGGGAATATTTTGTGGCAAAATCATTCGGAACGCCATGTGTTATCTTTGCCATTCATCTTTATTCACTGGTAACAACAACGGCTTCTCTTCGTAAAGCAAAAAAGTATATTAAAATAAGGGGGATTTGCCAGGGAAGACGTAACGCTTTTTCCGGAAGTTTCGGTTTCTAGTGTCGTTGCTTGTAGCAAGAACGTAGTTAAAATTATTCAAAACTGGTAGTTTACCGGGCAATTCGCTGGATTTCCACAGGAGGAATGTTACTACGGATGGCTGTCGTCTTTTAAAGCAAAGATTCGCATTTTAATTCTGTTTATAACGTCGAATATTCAAGCAAAAGCCGAAGGATATCTCATTTGTGGATGGTGGAAGTGCAATCGATTCTCATTGTCACTACGATATATTATTAGCAGTTTATATTCAACTTTTGTACGTAACTTTACTTCTAAATTAGATTAGAATTTCAAATTCGACGACAGTTTCCCAGAATGGCGAGACCAAAGAGTGTAACAGAAAGAGAACTTATTCAAGAACAGTTGTCGGAGGCGAAAAAGACTTTGGCCAGATTAAGACAGATCAGTGATTCACCGGTGAGAAACGGTGAAAGTAATATCGAATGGAAAACTAATTCAAGAGATCCTAACACATCACTAGACTCGGGCAATCATTTTCTCAATGGAGACACACGAAGCAGTTCGCGATCGGAAGACAGAACATCATCGTCTGGCAGCAGAACTCATCCATTACGGATTTCCACGGCCGCCAGAGACAATTTAGTCCAAGCATTGGGCTATCAAGTTTCAAAGTTAGAGGACGATTTGAAGGCCTCTTTAATATCTTATTTTGAGCAAGTGGAACGCCAGAAAGAGGATTTAATTAATAGTTTTAATGTTATGCAGCAGCAATTGCTTCGACATCAACAAATTTGTCAGGAGCAGACACAGGAAGCGGCTGAGAAGGATAATATCATACAAGACTTAAAAAGCTCAAAACGACAACTTGAACTGGAGGTAGGGAGGCTTAAAGCCGAAAATGAGCGACTAGAAAGCTCGAGTTTCTTGAACGGACTCGATTCATCGACGGATTCTTTACCAGAAAGTTTAAGCTTTGCTCCAAGTTCGCTTAACTCGGGATATTCAAGCGAGAAATCGGATGTCAGTGAGAAACTTATGCAAGAAAATGCTCGTCTTCGAGGAATACTGAGACAGCAAGAGAACATTGATTCATCTCGACTAGAAAGAAAGGTTGATTTGCAGCAGAAATTGTGTCACTCGTACGACAAGGACTTGGCAACAAAGGATATGCTCATCAAACGATTGAAAGCAGAAAATAAAGGATTACAAAGTGACGTGCAATCAATGCAAGATGAGGTCTTGCGAGTAAATGCAAGCCGCTTGAATGCAGAAAAGGAGAAAACTAGGCTACAACAAGAGAATCAAATCAAAGATGAGCAATTCTTAGCTTTACGAGAAAAACTTGCTGAAGCTCTGGAAGACAGGGAAGAACTGAAAAAGTACGTAAGTCAAGCGAATCCAAGTGCTGATGATAGCCGGACAAGTTTTTCAAATTATAATGACGATATTTCCCAACTTCAACTTAAATGTGACACTTACAAAGATAAATTAAACGATAAGGAAAAGTTTATTAATGCAATAAAGAACGATAGCCAAGAAATGGCTAGAGCTCTTGAAACGCTTAGGAAAGAGTTGGCTTCAGCGAAGAACGAGGCTCAGAGAATGAAGCGAGAAAATGAACGCTTGCAGAGAGAAAATGCAGACAGAGATATAGATAGACTTTCTACTGAGAGCTTCACAAAGGCAAGTAATTCAACGATAGCTCGGTTAAAAAGTAAAATATCAGACATGGAAGACGAAATACGAGGCTTGCAACGTAAGTGCCAAGATGCAGAGCAGAGAGAAGCAGACCTTAGCCAAGAAATATTGTCAAACGTAGAAAAATTCACAGATGCGGAACAAGAACTTTATGCAACAAAGAAAGAACTTGCACAAGTTCGTGGGTTTTATGAATCAACCGAGAAGAGAAAAAAAGAGCTGCAAAATGAAGTCATTGCAGCGAGGGAGAAAATAATCCGGCTTGAAAAAGAACTTCGCCTTGCAAGAGATTCACTGAACCTTCGAAAAGACCATACAGATCTGGAAGAACTAGAAAACGAGAACAGAGAATTAACCGGTGAAATTAAACGACTAAATGACGCTTTAAACTCTAGCAGATCAGAACTGAATGAATTAGAAAATGCCATGGAAAGTTCACGTGAGCAAGTTTCAATCCAAAAAGTGAGGTTAGATGGTAATGAAACTATGATGATGAGAAAAGATGAGCGAATCAGAGAACTCCAAGAAGAATTAGTAGAACTCCATAATCAAAATGACGCCCTTACTGATGAAATTCTACGAAAAAATCGAGAAATAGAAAGCACTAAAATGGGAAAACGTCTGGCAGAGCAAGAACGAGAGTTACTCAAAACTGGAAAACTGCCGACCAAAGGTTCAAATAAAGACGGTAGGACATTCCCTCACGTTGAACCATCGACACCGGACAGCGGCTTTTCTGACACGGATGGACAAACACGTGGTAAAGCTATTGAACAACTTAGGAGAGATATGGCAAACGATACAGAGACAGAAATGCAGCAAAAGATGGGTGAATTAATGGAAGAGAACCACAAGCTGAGGGAACAAGGAGTTGATATGGAAGCAAGACTAGCAGATCTGCAAGAAGAGAACCAACAGCTTAGCCAAAGGGAGGGCCTCTTGAAGGAAGAGTTTGAAGAGAAGGAAGATGAGTTGAAGAAAGCTTTAGATGATGTCAGAATGACTGTTTCTAGTCTCGAGGAAGAAAATTCCAGACTAAAGGAAAAGGAGAAGGCTTTCGAAAGAGCACTTGAAAAGGAGGAAACTCAAAAGAATAAGAATAAGCAGCCAGAAGTTTTGTTAATGGATCAACTCGATGCTCTTGAGTCAACCCCAGTCATGGATCCATGGGATTTGAATTCCCGCGTGACCGAAGTGCCTGTTAGTGGTGCTTTTCAACAACAGCGAGTAGATCTTTTGGAAGCAGGAGGGAGTGGAGAGCTGATGGATTTTGGTGAGTCTTCTATTATGACATCAGAATCCGAGCTGCAAAACGCAACTAATGACAGTGCTGGGATCAATAATGAAATAATCAAAGAAAACGAGGAATTGAAACTTGACATCGAAAACTATCAGGCTCAGCTGGAAGCTTTAGCTAAAGAGAAAGATGGTTTGGTGGCAGAGGTTAAAGAAGTTCGTGAGCTGTTGAAGACAAAACGAAAAGAATGGAAGGAAAATGAGAAAGGGAGAGAAGAATTTCAAAACACCTTACATAAAGAAACGGCCGCTAGAGAGGCTAAAATCGCTGAGCTTCAAAAAGAACTCAACTCCTCAAATAAGAATTTCAACGAACTTAAGTCTCATCTTGAAAAACTGAAGGCAAATGCTGCTGAGAATGAAACTAAATTACGTAATACTCAAGCGAAATGCGCTGAGCTAGAGAACAAAGCTGTGGCTAATAAAAAGAGACTTGAAGAGATGGAGGAAATGGTCGAAAAAGCAAAAGAGGACGAAGCCAATGTTCTTGCTGAATTAGGACAGGCTAAAACCAAGATCAAGAATTTGGAAAACGAAACAAAAGAGCTACAGAATGAGGAAATGCAATCAGTAAATGAACTCAGAGGACTTCAAAGGGAGAAAAGAAAATTAGAAGAGCGCATACAGTCTCTGGAAAAAGAGAAAGGAAGATTGGAAAAGAAAATGAAAGAACTGTATAATGAAAAAGATGAGATTTCGCGAAAATGGGAAGAAACGAAGCGCAATTTAAAAGAAAACAAAAGCGAGCAAAGGAAACTCCAAGAAGAGAAAGAGGATTTCGAATTTGAGATGAATGAAATGATGAAACAGAAGAATCGAGAAATCAAGAATCTCAGAGAAGAATTAGATGCTTCTGAGCAGAAATTTGAAGACTTAAAGTCTACATGGAACAATCAAGAAACGACGAGTTCAGACTTGAAGAGCGAGTTACAAAGAGCCAAAGAGGAATGTATTGATTTGACAAATAAGAACGAGGAATTGTACGGGTTTAAGAAAGAACTAGTGAAAGACCTCGAAGCTAAAGACAAAATAGTTGAACGTTTGAAAAACGAAAACGACGAACTTGAGAATGTCATTAATGACAGAGAAAAGGAATTGGAAAAAATGCGTGATAAAGTGAAAGAATTACAAGAAGAGAATGAGGAGCTGAGAGACGAGAGTGATGGATTGAGGAATGCAATCGAACAGTCAACCGAAGAGCAAAAAGAAGTCGATAAATTTGTACGGCAGTTGCAAGATGAGAAAGAGGCAGCCGAAAGTCAGTTCCAGGTAGCGCAAGAAAGCATCTATGACTTGGAGAAGGCGTTTGAAAAGCACGACACTGATAATGCACATTTGAAAGAAAAACTAAACAAGGCAGATAGGAAGATAGCAGAGTTGCAAAAAAGAGAAGATAACGCGCAGAATGAGCTGCTTGAAGCAGAGAAGCGAGCCAAGGCTGCCGAAAAAAAGGCTAGAGAGTTTAATAGTGCGTTACAAAAGAGCAAAGAAGATATCGATTATTTGGAAAGCAAACAAGCTAAATACGAAAGTACAATATCGGCATTAGAGGAAGACCAATCTAAAGCAGAAGAACAGCAGAAACTACTTCAGAGACAACTGTTAGAGGCAACGAACCGACTAAGCGACTTGGAAACACAAGATACTGAGAACTTAGAAAGGCAAAAGAGCAACGACAAAAAGCTTGCAGATGTGAGACAGTTCAACGAGGAGTTAGAAGCCGAGAGAGATGATTTGGAATACAAAGTCAAGGATCTCAAGAAGAAACTTGATAAACAAAAAAAGAGAGTGGACACTTTAGAGGATGAGCTTGCCGAAAAGAAAATGGAAAGAGACTGTGCAGTACAAGAGCTTGGGCAGCTTAAGAGTAGCCTGTCAGACACAGAACATCAGCAAAATGCTAGTTTATCTGAGAAAGAAAAGCTCAAGAAGGAACTACTGGAATCATCAAAGAGAATTATCGATCTAGAGGTAGAAATGGAATCACAAAAGGAACAGATTGAAGAACTTGAAAAATTACTGGATCAAAAAAGAGCAACGGTTCTTGACATGGAAGATAACTTAAAGGATTCAACAGAATCGATTGCACGACTACAAACTCAACACGATGAAGATGCCAGAATGCTTAAAAGTCTCAAAGAAGACAATGCAAACCTCGAAAAGATGTTAGAGAAACAGAAACAATTAAGTGAAGGGTACAAGAACAGTCTAAGTCAAAAGGAATCTGAGATAGCAAAGCTGTCATTTAATTGTGACGATGCCGAAGATGCTTTACAGTTGTTAAAGAGAGACCTGGCGAGAAGAGAAGGAATCACTAAAGCTAACCGAGAAGAGCTCGAAGAAGCAGAAAAACAACTGGCAACCACCAGCAAGAAGCTACAAGAAACAAAGGCTGCTTATGACAAGGCTATGAACGAAAATGAAAGGCTACAAAAAGATCTGGAAAATGCCAGAAAGAAACTTGCCGAGATGGAAGGGATGCAAATTGAGCCGAATTTTGTGGGTGTTTTGGAGGTAGATCCATTATATTCACGTAAAAGTAGCTTGTCATCAATCGGACTGACTTCAACAGATGGGAGAATCAAAACACTGGATGACAAACTTACCAAAGCGCAGACCAAAGTTACGGACTTGGAGAATGAACTCTCAAAGGAAATCAGAAGGCATGAGATAGATTGTATCAAAACAAGGCCCTCGCTTCCATACTCCGGGAAGAGGTCAGGCTTTTACGATGTAAGTGGGATGAACAAATATGGGATGAGAAAATCTGAATCTGTTGACTCCGATACGAGTGGTAGCGCTGATGATGTCTTTGTCAAGAACCGTGGATCATACAGGAGGAGGTCATTGGACTCGACCGAGGGAAGTCTGGACAGAGGAAGTGATTTTGACTCCAAAGGGAGCGATAAAAGCATAAGAGCAATGAGCTCAATCACTCCTCAGACTCCAACTTCTCCTGTTTTTACTTTCGATGTGTCGATAACACCCAAAAATCAGAGGCTTGAGAGCAAAACTCAAAAACAACCCAACGATAGCTTCTCGGAAACCTCAAGCAGAGACCAAGAAGCAGCAGACGACGTTTCGTTTGATCACAGCATCGGGAACCTTAATGAATTGATCTCAGAGATCAACGAAGCCGAAAGGCAGGACCCACTGTTACAGAAGTTTCTGCTTGATCAGTCTACGCCAGACGAAACAAGCTCGCCGCGTGAAAACGACAGTTTTGATATAATCCAACCAACATATGCAACCAAAAGACAAAGCGAATCATTTCGAGCCCCAAAAACTGAAGATAAGCCCAGTGACGTCATTGCACCACCGTCAGAACATTTTCTAGATTTTGGAACATTTGAAACAGCGTCCGACATAACGAGTATCACTGACGTCACAGCAATGTCTGAACCAATCCCAAACCGGAATACCTCACTATTAGACTTTGATCCCCTCAGTAATAACAAAGAAAAGCAAACTAATAAGCCCGATGGAAGGGATAAAACGAAGAGTATGACAAATAATCGCGAAAAGAATGGCTATGATTTGGTAAACGGAGAGCCAGGTGTGTTTGATAGCGTTTCATCTAATGACGTCATTGATCCGTTTTCAACACCGTTTGATATACCAAACTGGGACGAAGAGAGCAATTCAAGTTTTGAAGCAGATTTATTTGACGATAAAAGTGGAATGGATAAGCCCGTTTTGATTTTGATCAACGATAAAAAATACAGCGGCGAAGGCAAGGAGAGCTCAACTGGGGACGATAGCAAGCAGCAAGAAGATCAATGGCTGGAAAAAGAATCTGGGAGCGTCCCTGTTGCTGAACACATGATAGAGCCTAAAGCAAAAGACACTACTTTTGCAGCCGACTTTAATTTTGATGTTAAAGAGGAAAACGATTCTCCATTACCGAATTCGAAACGAGTCGTGGGAAAATCCGATTCAAGGGTACCTGAAAATCGTTTTTCAAAAATCCAGGTTAATCTTGCTCTCGAAGATAGCTTGACGGAGTCTGGGGAAGCCGTGGATCCAATATCAGCAGACACCCCTACACAAGAGCAAGGGCACGTTGTAAGAGACTTGGTACGTTTGACGGAAGAGAACGAGAAAAAACGAAACCTTACGGAAAGAGATAAACCTCAAAGCTACAGGACACCACAACAAATCGAGCGTCAAATCCCAGATATTACACAGGTTACCCAAGTAGAAAAAACAGTCGAGCAGGTTGATCAAGATTCAGATGATGAAGAGCCTGTTTCTAGAAAACCAAGCGATATCATAAAACAGCTTGAACAGAAGTCGTTCAGCGTTGGAAGACCGGGTATGCGGCCACCTCGACCCAAGCGCCAACAAATCAAGAATACAAACTTACAGAGCGGGACTGGGGACGAGCACAACGTCAATAGCGAAAACGAGGCTACCAAGAAACCTGAACCAAAACCACGAATGAAACATGGAAATAAAGGTGGAGATGAAGGGCGTGGTAACGAGCGCATGGCCCAAGAACAGCGACCAGAACCCAAAGCTAGAACCGTGCCATTAGAAACATCAGAAACCGATGAAAGAGATGTTGTAGAGGCCAAGATGGGGGACACTGAGGACAGACAAACAGCGATGGGGAGATTAAAAGTCATAAATTTGATTGCCGCTTTTGAAGGCAAAGAAGTTTGAATAGATCTCAATCCACGGAATTAGTTGTAATGCTTATAAGTACATAGGCAAAAAGCATTCGCATATTTCACAGCCCGATTTTAGAAGTATTATTCGTTTGTACGTTTGCACGTTGTAAACCATTAAGATTTTTAGAGGAACTAAGTTCAGTGTTTCACAAGCTTTTGCGGCCTTCCGGTTGCAGTAGAATGATGGCACTTAACCCCATGAAATAGTTATTAGTCTAATAGAGATTAGTAGACACTAATTCCATTGTTTTCTTTTGTGCCTACTTTATCTATTAGTTACTGTTTCACGGGTTAAGTGCCATGACTCTATAAAACAAGATTTAGAGCCAACTAGAATGTGATATATTACTCAAATAGGGTTCTTGATCGTGGTAAATGCATTACGTAAAATTATACTGTTTTGAACCCTCTCGTTCTGGTATTCCTCGAAGCGAGGACGGTGTCTAATGTAAACAGGAATCATTTTTGCGGATATTAATTGTAATTAAGTATCTACATCTACCGCTTACACTGAATCCCACGCTGGTGTAATAATAGAACGTTTGTGAGCCCCAAATTTGGATTTAGTGGCTGGCGTGTATCCCGAATATTTTTATGAAGCTATCCTTGTTTCTGATTGGGCTCGACACTAACTTTTTTAGGTACTATTCCCAAGGTCTTTTCCCAAAACTTTCCTTAAGATATTAAAGCAAACATAAATAAAGTGGACATGAACCATAATCATTGTGTACATGCATACAACGTCTCATTTATAAACACAATTTTCAAACAATAGCAACAACTAAATCTAACTGCAGAGGTTTGATAACTTTAAAGAAATCTAAAATCAGAAACGAGACCCGGCCCATTCCCCAAGGCCACTCATTTTCCAAGATGGCGGAATGGTCGTGAGTCACTGAAGTATTCCATTTAATTTGATTATCTTTTAATAAGAACTACTGGAATAACCAGTAAACCGAAAAGCTGAAAAGACAACTGGCAAGAGAATAAACTTCAGTGGTGGTCAGATGTTGAAAAGCTTCTAGTCGAGCAGGCTAGTTGGTTTTATTTTTACTAGTCCACAGCAAACATTCACTAGTCTGAGACTACCGTTAGTTGATATATGTTAGTGTCGAGCCCCGACTACATAGGCTATATAGCTTTTAAGTTGTGACGTATTTCCGGGTCCATTTCCTCAGAAAAGCAGCTAAAATAAATCCAGAAAAGTTATCTACAATTTCTCTTCCACCAGCAACAATTAGGATTCTGTAAAACAATTCCTGGTGATTTGAAAAATCTTCACAAAACTGCTTTTCATTTCGGACCCAAAAGTCCTTTTTCATATGAGTATTGACACATTATTGACACTGTATGTCAAATATGGCAAACAAAAACTTTTTTTTAGTTCAACACACAGATACCCCAAAACAAAAGATACATAAAACATTCAGAGAATATAATAAGACTTAATATTATAAATAGAGGCCATAGTTAGCAGTGTCATTAGATGAATCATGTATTAGATTTTATACATATGGTTTATTAACTAAAAAAAGGTCCTTACATGTTAAGGTTCAATTCACAATTTTATTTAAATAAAAGTATTATATGCCAAGATAATTTCATGCCGCTCTCATGGGCTAATTAGCAGTCCCTAGGTTATGGTAACTTAATATTGCTTGGTCTGTATGTAAGTTATGGAACCTTGTTTTTTCCACTTTGTTGTGGCCTGCACATGCCTGGGCTAAGGCAGTGCAAAAAAAACTTGGTCCATACTGTACGGTACAGCACTCGCACTCTGTTAATAAGAGGTACATGTAATTATCTAAAGATTATTATTGAATGTTTTTTGGAATGGTGTGTTGTAAGAATAAGGGAGAGGGATGAAGACAGGAGAGGAGAGAGAAGTGTTAGTAAGAAATCAATATTTAGTTCTATGAGGTGGTTCTACAGAACCAGGATTCTTCATAAATTTATTATAAAAATGTTTTTTTCATCATTTATGGAAACTTAAGCCTACTCATACATACAAATCATGATTCCACCTTATTTCATTTATGGGTTACCTGTGGTTTCCTGTTCCTACATGTAGAGTGTAAGCTACCTCAGTAAATGCTTGGGTGCTCTGCCTCCATTTCTGCCATCTTACTATCATATTGTCTCTGGTTAACTGATAATTAAGTCAACTCTTCAAATGTTCCATCATTACTCCAGTGGCATGTAAGACTGATGTGGAACTCTGCCATTGGGTTGCCAAATAATTTCTGTGTATCAATATTAAACCAAGTGTTAAAATTTACTAGTCCTAGAAAATACAATTCTGATCACATGCAGATTTGATTGATCATTGCTAATATTAGATGTATATATATGTAGATTGCTAATATTAAATGGATATATGCAGATTTGATTGATCATTGCTAATATTAGATGTATATATGTACTGTATGTCCCCTCCCCCTGTAAGTTCCATATCTTCCTCAGACCCTCCCTTTCTACTTCCTTGCCTCCCTCCCTCCCTTTTTCATCCTCTTCGCCTCCAATAGAAACTAACACTGTCCCATTCCTGTCAAACAAAAGGGACAACTAGCTTTTTGAATAGTACTCGTTGTCGGCCCAGAAACCAGCATGCTAGCACAACTTCTAAGGCAAGCCAATGAGGTGCTTTACCAAGGTGCTTTAAGTGACAGGAAAAATTAGTAGTCTCAGGACAACTGGACAATACAGGGTGTTGATGGCTGAAACTGTCTCTGCAAGTCTTGATCATTTTATTTTTCTGGCCTTTGGAAGACCAATTTCAATGACATAGGTATTCAACAAAAATTGAAATCAAACATCTTACCAATATTCTTGCTTGTTCTGGAGTTAGTACATCACCTTCTTTACACACAGTGTAGTCAGTCAAGAGAGTGATAACACCTGCAATATACATGTATCTACTAAAACCTCCTTCAACATTTACTGTTCCATTGCACAAATGGAAATCCAACTCAGTTTCTGTTTTTAAAAAGAATATTAAGACTTATTTATTTTCTAGATTTTTTGCTAATAATTCTTTAGTTTATAATATATATTATGTGAATATGTAGACCGCGTAGCACTTTGAAATACATGAACTAGAAATAATGGAAAGTTATAGTGCTTAGAAATGAGGTTATTCCGGGCGAAAGACCCTTGGAAATAAATTTGGAAAAATTAATTTCTGACCTCGCTGGGATTCCAACTCACGAGGTTCGGACTTGTACTACCGATGCTCTACCAGCTGAGCTACAAGGTCAGACTGGGAGCCGGCCGGGGTGAACTAGATGTTAGGTCGCGGTAATTGAAATGCAATTATGTGAATATGTGGACCGCGTAGCACTTTGAAATACATTTCTAGTTCATGTATTTCAAAGTGCTACGCGGTCTACATATTCACGTAATTGTATTTCAATTACCATGACCTAACATCTATTTCACCCCGGCCTGCTCCCAGTCTGACCTTGTAGCTCAGCTGGTAGAGCATCGGTAGTACAAATCCAAAGGTCGTGGGTTCGAATCCCAGCGAGGTCAGAAATTAATTTTTCCGAATTTATTTCCAAGGGTCTTTTGCCCGGAATAACCTCATTTCTAAGCACTATAACTTTCCATTATTTCTAGCTCATGTATTCCTGTCTGGGTAAGCCCAGTCCAGGCTTTCAGCTCCACTCATCACAAGAAAAAAAAGTAAAATTCTATTTAAGTCTATCACAGCATTTTATTCAAATAAGATACCAGTGTTGGCACAATATTGGTATATTCTTGGTACTTTGGAAAATCATCTCAATTGTTGGTTTATCATTGGTTCACTGGCTGATTATTGGTTGATCATAGTTACAAAATATGTACCAATTCTGGGATGTTAAAATTAGTACTTCCATCATTGATGAATATTAAATGGCAAGCCAATCCAGATGAAAATAGAACAATTTAATTGGTTGTTGAGAGTTCTTACGTTTGAATATGATGTTTAGCGATAAACGTTTTAGTGACGACATTTCAACATTGAAAGCTCAAAATTTTTTTATCTTGACCTCTCTGTAAAAGCAACAGACTGTAATTTAAATTTTTTTTGCTCAATAAACCATTTATTGACTAAGCTTGTTGGGTCTGGATTGGGAGATATTGGTCAAGTTCTTTTCT
>WUAP02076668.1:0-17307 GCA_015163945.2 Stichodactyla helianthus
CGAAAACTTAAATTTGTGTCAAGTGACATTACTTGTTAATTAAGTATATTTCCCATGATCCTCCACGGTCCTAGCTTAGTAGGTTTTTGGTGACTAACTTTCTTGAAATAAGTATATACCTGTGAAAAGCTTTCGGCATGATTGGTGCCGTAAGCGTGCCTTGCCGCGACCATGATGTTTTCCAGAATTTTGACGTGCCTTGACCGTGTCCCAACCGTATTCGTGCAGCGAGCTTTTCATAGTCATACGAAATCTGCTCTATTGGTAAATGTAGGACGTTTCATGGCTCAAAGGACTGTCATATTGAGGTACCGTCATTGATCAAATAGACCAGTAATGACGCACGTGATCAGAGTCAATAAACACGTTGTGAAGCCATTGTCTATTGGCACCACATCGACTCAAGGAGTGAAATGTGTGTCTTAACCAACAATCAAGTATTTGGTATTGCATTTATTTATGTTATTCCATCTTTTTAGATGAACTATGACAGCGAAGGAGAACCGATCGGTAGAAAGAAACCTGGTAAGAAAAAGAAGTCTGTGTCAGAAAGTGAAGAGGACGGTTCTGATGGAGAAGATAAAGATACGAAAAGAAAGAGAGGACGACCGAGAACCATTAAACGAGAAGACATCGATGGCTTCAATGACTCTGAAATAAGAAGGTAAGAATATCTTTGTCATTTTCTCTTTGTTATTATCTCTCGCGCCTTAGTTACTTGACGAACTATTTCGTGAGGCCGATCGTTAATATTGCTTTGGTCAATGGACAACCTCTGTAGTACGACCACCCCTACCCTCCCAATCTCTTACCTTGGATACTTGAAAACCTTTCTAGTACGACCACATGGATTGACGTAATTTTTAAAGCGGTTTTCGTATGAATGAACGGGAATCGCACGATACTGACTTACAGCACGTACACGGTACGGTATGCAGTAACACTGAAACGGCTTCCTATTGTTCTCGCGTGAATCACCCAATCACAACGCGTAGTTACAGTTACGATAAGGTACTACGGTATGGCCACGAATTTGCCGTATCGTTTCCCAACGAAACGAAAATCCGCTCTATCGAATCAATATCCGTCAACGACGTTCTCATTATTTTGTCAGGTTTGTCAAAAGCTACAAAAAGTTTGGTCGTCCTCGCACCAGGCTGGACGCTATTGCCGCTGATGCTGAACTGGAGGACAAACCTAAAGAAGATATTCAGAGACTGTCTAATGTTCTACATGATGGCTGTCTACGTGCTGTGAAGGAGTACAACGAGAAACTCCAAGAAGATCCTAATTTTGATGGTAAAAAAATCTGTTCTTATCTGTAACAGCACAGGAATCTGTCAAAGCACGGTTCAAAATAGCAGCCGGCAATTTTAACAGGTCTGTCGGCGATTTCTTGATCAAAGAAATGAAAAAATAATATTTTAAAACAGCCATTGCAATAATCGATTCTCGAGGAAAAGCCTACAAAATACAGTATCAAACTGAAATTTTATTTTGAGTCTTCAAAATGGGATGCAAATGATAGATAGGACGAGGAGGGGGTGCAGCTAGTGAACAGGATAGACCTTGGCACGTATGAAAATTTCACACAGAAGCAAAGATTCTTCCGTCTCACAAACAAATAGCATTTTTAAATTTAAGACTTTTGTGTTGTAATATCAATTTTTCCAGGCAAGAAGCGAGGTGCTACTTTGAGGATTGGTAATGTAACGATCAACGCTCCATCCATTCATAAACACGAGGAGGAACTTGAGCCTTTGGCTGTAGCAATCCCTGCAGAACCTGCAGAAAGAAAGAAGTAAGTCTAGTAGATACAGTCTTTTGAAAAAACTTTGTCGCTGACTGGTTTCGCGAATACGCGACTAGCCTAAACGGAAGTATGGGTAAAAATCCCTCGAGCAATAATTTTTTAGCTCCCGCTATAGTATATAATCATGGAGAGTACAGCTTGAATGAAACAAGAGTCATTGTGACTCATTTTCAGTGAAAGATGTCCCGTGCTTCTCGTGTAATTTATTGATCCAGTGATTTTTACCCATAATCCAGTTCAGGCTAGTCGCGTATTCGCAGAGCCAGTTAGTGACAACGTTTTTTCAAAAGACTGTATAATATCCCAACCATCACAACATAAGAAAACGTGCATCATAGTGAATAATCTCGGAGATGTGCTGGACAAATGGTTTGTGCATAAGACTTGAGATCTGAAGGACAAGAGGTCGAAAGCTAGTGCACAACACTAACAGTACCTCTGATTGCGCCTCTCTACCCAGGTGAATGAATGATGGTAGTCTGATACAGACTTGCATCACGTCCGAGGAAGGGGTGTACTTTGATTACTTTAAAAGGTATTAGGTCACGTGGACTTGTTAATTAACTGCAAATGTTTATTTCAGGTATCGACTGACGTTCCCTGCCAAAAGCGTCCACTGGGGGGTCCCCTGGGATGTCTCAGACGACTCCATGCTATTGGTTGGTATTTATGAACACGGTATGGGCAACTGGGACGCAATCAAATCAGATGAGGGTCTGGAGCTATCGACTAAAATCCTTCCGCCAGGCAACATGAAACCACAAGACAAACACCTGCAAACAAGAGCTGAATACCTTATCAAACTACTCAAACAAGTTATGCAAGAGAGTAAAGCTGAGGAATTGAGAAAGGTAGAGAAAAACAACTATAGCTAGCCAAAAGAATTAATTATTTATAAGTTTTATAAAATATGATTCATATCTTCTCCTTTCTTTAGTCATCGGTTGCACTCAAAACCAAAATCAAGCGATTAAAGAAAAAAGATCCCAAGAAGAACACTTCCTCAGCAGATGTTTCTCCCGGCAGTACAGCAGTTCCTTCACCTATTGATGTGGTCTCTCCCAAAGTACAAACAGAGAACAAAGATGGAGGAGATGCTGTAGCTGAGCCATCGAAACCAACACAGCTTACTACAGAACCGAAACAGAAGACTAAAAAGAAAGATAATTCGATGAAAAAAGTTAAGAAGAAATTACAGAAGGAAGAAAAGGTTAGCTTCGTGTTCATACAAATGTTTTAATATTTTGTTTCGAAAGATGACGAAAATATAAACTATGTGTTTCAGCCAAAAGAGGAAAAGGAAAAAGAAAAGAAAGAGAAGAAACAAACGAAGGAAAGAGAAAAACTGGAGAAAAAAGAAAACTCACCCGCGTCTGAAGAACGACAATCAGTCACTTCACCTGAAAGTAAAGCTGAACAGGAACATGTCAGTACACACTCGTCAGCTGACGGCATGGACAAGGACACCTTTGACGCTGTACGTATTAACATATATTAATCATTATTAGATGATTATTAAATACCATACAAGGCAATATACATATGTGCGCTTTGATTTTATTGATCCGAAACTTGCAAAATGTTGATAGACAAAAATTTTGTGCACGCACGCATTCATTTATTTCTGACAAAAAGTTCCCGCATCATGATTTGCTTCAGAATTCTCTGGCACAATATTCAACTCCCAGCTTGTTCATGTTACAGTACAGAGAGACGCGCGCGTGGCTGTTGTATATTCCATTAAATATTTGAACTACCTTCATGTAAGGTGCGTCTGTGGTATACTATGCATGATATATAGATTTCGTATGATATTATGCCTGGTGATTGTAGTCTAAGAATAATGTGTAATTATCTTGCAGTGTAAAGAGAAAATGAGACCAGTAAAACGAGCTCTAAAGATGCTTGAGAGTCCAGAACAAGATGTTGAAGTCAAAGACCAAGTGGCCCAGACTAGACAGGTAAGTTTGTCTTGTTCTTTTATCTCAGTGCCTTGATTTACTAATTACTTTTTTCTCCATTTCTAGTGTTTGTTAAAGATAGGGGATCATATCATGGATATTACGTCACAATACAAGGATCATGAGGTGGCATCAGAGTGGAGAGGGTAAGGAAGAACCACACTTCATTATATCGTGTAACATCAGTCATCTGTTAGACTAATGGTTTTAATCCCGTTGTCATAGAAACCTGTGGACTTTCGTTTCAAAGTTCACGGCGTTTGAAGCCAAGAAGCTGTACAAACTGTACCGACATGCCGTCAAGAAAAAAGAGGAAACAAAACAACATCACCAAGAAGTGAGTTCTTTTCCATAAGCGGGTTTAGGGGAGGAAGGGATATGGCTGTGTCCCTCCTCTTATTTTGGGACCCCCCCCCCCAACCCCTCTGGTTAGTCATAGAGGTTCCTCTATCACAGAAATTTTCCAGCCCCCCCGTTTCTCCGATTCCTGGATCCGCACCTGTTTTCAGCAACTTTTTTTACCCGTGAGATGCGGATACTTTTTCTATTGTAACTTCCTGTTTTATTACCGTTTCAGAAAAATCAACATAAACACGGCCAGTCAACCTCGAAGAACGGCAAACCAACAGCCAGTCATTCTGGTCAGCGGTCACAAGATCTTAAGCGACCACTGGAAAGCGTTTCACTTCCGGGATCATCTACCAAAATACCAAGACTAGATACCAGTCGCTCTCGCTTTGGGCTCGACTCGGATGATTCCCATCGAGCTGGACATGGGTATGGCGACAAATCCAAAGAAAGATCTAGAGAGGGGTAAGCAGTTTGTTCACTAACAGACTGCCTGGACTTTACCAGGAGTTTTAATTAATTTTATAATTATTTTTTTTAGACATGATGATCGGCGTCGTCACTACGATCGAGATCGCTTTTCTTCCCACTACGATCACCCGAAAACTCCCGATAGACCCTCGGATCATTCACGAACCCACGAACGATCTTCGGAACATTCTCGGACGAAAGATCAGTATTCGCGATCTTATGACCGTCTTTCGGACCATTACTCAAGGTCATACGATAAAAACTATACGAAACCTTACGACAAAAGACCCGATCATAGAGACGATCATTATCGATCTCGGGACTATTCGTTTGAGTATCGGCATCATTCGTACAGTCATCGGACTTCGAGCGAAAGTTCGCTGAGTGCGCAGAGCCCGATGGATGTTGTACACAGTCCACGGTCTGCCCAAGATGGCAGGAAACACCGGGAAAAAAGATCATGACAGGCAGTATTCTTGTACATTAAATGTAGTTTTGTATTGTAAATAACAGTGTGCGTCACGCGTCACGTCATTCATCCCATTGCGCCCGATTCACTACAATTATTACTAAAATCATTTTAAGTTTTTTTTAAATTAGAATAGTTTTTGTTTTGTAATACAAACGCTACCCATCTCTTCACCCAAACACCTTGCTTGGTCAGTTAATTCCCAAACCCCATAATCTGACTAGTAAGGAGGATAATTTATTAATGTTATTGAAGATTAATAAACTTTTGATAACTTGCTTAGCCTTGGATATGATATTGTTACTATAACTATTACGCTGCATCTAGGTAAAACGAGGTTAAATAGTCTTAAACACGGATATGATAGACATATTGTCTGTTCTTATGGGACCGCTCTGAAGAGATTCCCTGTGGTTTTCTGCAGATGCGAGTCAAGTTCGATGTGGTTTTACTTGTACACCACTTCACAGAGAACTTGATCTATATTTATATCATTGAATGTGAAAGTACGAGGTTTAAGGCTTGTTGTGTGGTATGGGTGTGACTATCTTATCTGGAGTGGTTAGATGACAAATCAGTACTGTTTGGACCGGTAATGTTGTGTTGGTCCTTGGCTCTACGTGTGTGGTCACTTGGTTCATGTGTGTAGTTAGTGATTGCATCTTCACTCGGTTTAACGAGATCTACCAACAAGATTTCGTGCACATTCTGCAAGCTTGTTTTCCTTTTTGTGTCTGGTCTTGCTCCTTCATATCTTGGTTTCTTCAAGACCTAACTTATCAAATCTTTGGTTTTTGTTTTTCTTGTTACTATGAGAGCACCAGGAAGAACCTACAGAACTTCATGATGTTGATGTTTACTCGACAAACAATCATGATGTCATTCAAAATTTAAAATTTAGGTTTAAGACATTGATTGAAGCTGTGGGAAAAAAGGTTCACCGTGTACTGAATTAGACATGGTACTTGTTTATGAACTTTTCGGTATGGAGGAACTTAAGAGTAGAAATCCAAAACAATTTTCATTCGTTGGTCGCCTGGTTTACTTAATTAGCACTCTTCCTGTTGAGCATGAGCGGGGGTTTTCTTCATAACGTCAGAGATCGAGAAAGATATTTTTTGGAAAACCGATTATGGACGCTTCACTATCACTGCACTATTGGCAAGATGGATAAAACTACAAAAATTTTGCAGAAGGAAGCTTTCTTATTTTCTAAACTGACAAAAACCTAAATTGGTCTGCCTGTGTGTAGTGATGCGCTGGAGAAGAAGCGCGCATGTGCGGTTCTGATGTTACCTAAATATATTCCTATCTGGATAATTGCTGTTTAAAGAAACTTACTAGTAACGAGACCCAGAATTACATGTTATTTAATTGGACAGCAGTTGATCTGATTAGTTATGTTAAGATCATGATTTAGATAGCCACACTAGTCTTGAAATTCATTTGGCGGTTCATGATTCTCTCATCGATTGATACGTTTGTCACTTTAAAATTAAACTTTCTAAAATATTTGGATTATAAACACAGTTTTGGCAGCCCCACCCATGAAAATAACGCCATTAAGCAAGAGATTTGATTACCAGAAATTGTCGCCTTCAACATGAATATATCTCTTTGTTTTCTTTCAAGATGGTTTGTATTTTCTCAGCGGTTATATCAAAACATCAATTCTTCATAGTCAAAGAACTGTTCAGCATTGATTACTGATTCTTAAGTTTTTCTTTGTCCTTTGATAATAAATGCTGTGAAGTTAGCACAGAGATTCAAGCCATCTGTTTTTGCTGTTAAAATCTCGTGGTAGACAAGAGCCGTAAAATTGTAAAAAATCTTGAACGCGCGCGGCTAGATTGTTTTAGATAAGTCAACGTTATTTGTTAACAAATTGTTTGCATTAACAGTTTGTTTTTACAGTAAGATATCGAGTCCTGTTGGCCTTGTTTTTTCATTTTTTCGCCGAGGTAGAGTGACTAATCGCTACTAGAAATCCCCCTGGTCTGCTAGCGGCATCTTTAATGAAGATTGCTGTCATTGCGCTTGTCTTTGAAGTACTGGTCCTTACAGTGCAGATTGCTGTACAACTGTCACAAAAAGCTGGAAAAATAACATTAACATCAAAATTTCTAAAAAACGATATTTTCACCTAATAATCATGATGGAAGTGATTTGTTTATCGATATAAAATCACACGGGAGTAAATTCTTCCAATCCGCAGTCCTGTTCATTCCGATAGATTTTTCCAAACTAAACAAGCTGTTTACGTAAAGGAAATAGTCGATGATCTAAAGTGCATAGTAATGCAGATTGAATGTGTTTATTTGGACACACAGAGTGCTAAGAACGATGACCCCCGGCCCAGTCAAAAGACATTAGTAACATCTTGTTTGATGTTCTGGCTTCTAATCGAAAGATTCCTATCATAATATCTTCACTTTGTCTCCTAAACTACAAAAAAATGTTTTTTTAATTTCGTGTCGTTTCGGTGATAAGATCTAAATGAGGTTTACAAGTTCTATTACCCGACAAAAGCTACCGTGGACAATTATATTTACAAAAATCAGGGCAAGCAAAAGATCCATCTTCAAGACGTTTCTCGTTCTTTTAATCAAAATTCATTATCTTCTTAGACCTCATTATTGAACTAAGACATTAAAACGGCAGACTTTTAAAATCTTTTAATCATTCTTAATTTGTTGAAACATTTGAAAAACTAGCCTTTAAAAGCTAGGTGAGCCGGCGAATGAACTGGTAGCTATAAATTGCCAGTATAGAACTGACGAAATACCGATAAAATTATCATTGAAATAACTAAAGAAAACAGATCAATAGTGGAGTACAAAACTTTGAAAAAAACAAACCAAATAATCGCAATGAAAACAGAATTGTCCTCTGTCTCTACAAGATGGTACGCGTGGTTAGGATTCTCAAACACCTTTATTTTTGAGCTCAACTAGAGCGCCTTTACTGAAAGTTTCAGTACTTTTACACATTACTCAAAATCTTTGTAGTCTTTGTTCAATACTCACTATTGATACAAGACTCATTGAGAGGATTGTTACAGAATACAACAGTTTTGTGAATTAACAGTGAAATCATTTCACAGGAAATCCTCGAATAACGTACAAGAAATGGGCAGAAACTTGGTTAATGTGGCTGAAGAATCTGTTCATGCAAACCTGGGGGTATTTCCTATGGCGAAAAGCGAGCTTCCTTGCACTTTTTCACCTCGTCATAAAGTCTGGTTGGATCTTAAAGCGATTAATCGTTTCTCTTAGGCCAGATTTACGTTGCTAGTCGAATCTCTTTTACTAAACTTGAAAAGTTTCCAGTTCCGTTGATGATAGACAACCTTGCATGGAGCCCGACCGTGTGTTGGCGGTCAGAGTACAAAAGCTATGCTAAAACCAGTTTGTTTGTTGAAGGATTTACATCTTTTTACTCCTGACACCAGTTAGTCTGTTTGATGCGATGTCTTGCTTTCTTTCTCCACCATTTTACTGTTCTATGCAGTATGTGCTGCCGTTCCCCTATCATGAGTTCCTTCACTCCTTGCGTGTGGAATCCAGTTCGTCAGTACCGATTTTAGAAAACTAAAGATGTTATAATTGGCACAAAACTACCAAGACACTGTGGGTTTAAGGAAGATGAAGATTAACATTCGGTTAATGATATATTAAAAAATATATAACAGCGAATAATTTCCCGGTAATAAGATATAGGGACAAGGTTTATAAAACTATGATCTCTGTACAAAATATGACCATCATGGATTCTTGTCCACTGCAACTGCTTCCTCGTGGCTAACGCTTTTTATTATTTTTGTTTCTTAGCTGTCGTTTTTGTATTTGTTTTTCGGGATATTTACATCGTTTGGTCAATTTACAGCACTAATGATTTGACTGAGAACTCTTTGTTCTTGTAACCAGCTCTTTAAGAACAGAAATGGTTCTAACGATTGTCAAACGTTTGTCTCCGAGTCTTTATCAATACAGAACGAAAACACGAGGATAAAAGATACTAACGCGGTACAAAGCTGAAGAGTACTTTAATGCTTCACACAACTAGTCCTGGCGACCCTGTGTTTTAGAATTAACCAGCTAAATCAATAAACAAATAAGTAAAAATCCAAAGCTCTTATCTTTCGATCCTTAAAGATTTTGTTTAAGCCTGAGTACTAGACATTTAAGTCACTAAAGTAAGCCCAAAACATTAATGTGTTTTGATAAATCGTCGAATACATTATTCATGTCGCCTTGTCTTGGCCTGTTGTACAATATATTTGTACGGTAGATTCTCTTTTACTGAAATGTTCACCTCGTGTGCCAAAAGAGGTGGTTCTTTACCATTTACCTTGTTTTGTTCGGTGCCACTTGTCTGAGCTCCCAAAGCATCCAGACTAACCTGATTCCATAGAATATAACAACAAAAGAATTAAGTACGCATTACATACCAAAAGTAAAAAAAGAACAAAGATAACAGCTACGTAATATCCAAGATAATATCAAGGAGTTCTGTTAGTGATGTAAGTCTAGTGTTGAGCTCGTCTTCCTGATAGGTTACCACTCCCTTCCGCTCGAAGCTGGGCTTGATTCTGACCAAATCAACACGGTTCTACACGACAAACAATGACTACGGAGGCTAATAAACTATCCATAAATACTTTATTTCGATAAAGATTTCATTCGTTTACAATAATTTTGAGATACACTTGTATTTGTACTTGTATTTCTTGTACAAAAATAGCTGCTGTAACAGCGAGTTGAGACCAGCTTAACTCGTTTACAAACCACTTCTAACCAAACTTATGTTAACTTATGAGAATTAGTAAATTAACACATAAATCATGATTCAATCAGATACTTCATACTATATAAAAAGGCTACTTGTACTATAAATTAAACTACATCAAAGTTTACTTACTTGTTGAACACAAATCTCAGAACAATAACTCAACAATGGCTGAAATACTGAACACAAAACTGACAAATATTGAGAATTATTTGTCTTATAAATGAATATAAAAGCGCTGACCGCTGCGAAATGGATCTTGAGTTGTTACCTTTATGGTATTTAGAACTACTGAAGTCAAACTAGAGGACTGTAGTTGTCTTTTCGATGTTTGGTGCATTGTTTAAGATGATGATGGCTAAAGTGACAAAAATCGACCCAATAAAACATCATCAAAGGACAAGCTAACAAACTGTTTGTCGTCATCTGAATGATCTTCGCTAGGATGAATTTACTTAACTAATGAATATGACAAGCTAAGATTAAATTCTTCAATCAAAAGTAGTTCAAAGGTTCATTAAAAGCGACTTAAAATAATTTGATTTGCCAAGAATCTTAGAACCTTTAAATTAACTGCACTTCTTAACTTGCTTAATACGATAACTTATTGATTCACTAGTATAAATTTGTAACAGCGACCCATAAGGAGATCTGGGCTTGTCGAATGTACTTGATATCGTGGTGTTTCAAGATGTGTTTATAAATGAATCACTAGTGTTCTAGCTCTATACGTTAGTTTTCAAAGTTATTGCCTGTATAGCTTAATTTCGAGGATGGCGATTGCATCAAATCTTGAATTGTAAACCCCGTTGTTTTCGATTTTGTTGAATGTTCATGATCGTGTTTCTCGATAGGATAGCATGGTGTTGGTCTTACAAGACTTGGAGAGTGTTTTAGCTCGATGTGTCGTGCGTCGGCTCTTTCAATGCCGTAAAAAAGACCAAGATGATGGCTGACTTGACTTGGAGAAATCAATGGCGGCTGCGGCTGTGTTACAAAGGACCATGTTGAATCGTACAATGAGAAATGATGATACGAGTTTATCTTACTGATATGAGCAGGCTCGTTGGGTCTTTGCGGTACTCTACACTTAAATCTTTTGGGTCTCCTAAGAAAACTTCCACTACCGAACATATCTCCACATGAGGGGTGAAGCGTCCAGTAATTCCCCTTACCTGGTTTACCAAAGATACTGCGTGGTACCTTAACAAAGCAGTCGTTCAACGATAGGTTGTGTCGGATCGAATTCTGCCATTTTTGTTGATTCTTCCTAAAATATGGAAACCTTGTCATAATGAACTCGTAAATCTCGTTTAACGTGCGCATTCTGTACGGAGAAGCTTGTATAGACATTGTAATGAGCGCGATGTACGAGAATGGTGGTTTGACATCATCCGTGAGGTACGGCTTGTTCTGTGGTCCAGCACTCGTCATGTTCACTAACACCTCTTGCACGTTTTCACTGTTTTTTATAGCTGGAGAATAAGGACAGAAGTAGAGGGGTACACGTGGTTCTTGGTGGTAAACCATCGGTATTTGGTCATGCATAGATTGTTCTCTTGTGGCAGGTGATAGCTGCGGTATGTTGTCGTTTGAGTCGCTTCCTGTACGAAGTCCTGTAGCTCCTTCCATTCTCAATCTCTCAAATCCAAAGGAAATAAATGAATTCCCTGACACACGCTCCATTATCTTGTTACTGCGCAGACTTCAGCTATTATTTTCGCGGCGAGAAGCGTGTTGTCTTGCTTGAATCTGCACACGGTTTCGCTGTCGCTAGACCTTCAGTATGCGCGTGTCTCGTCCGTCAAGTGCTACTGCTGAGTTTTCACGCGTCCTTAAAAGCGCTCTTGTGGCTTCAAAAGCACCGTTTGGCCACCCACGGTGACTTATTGACTTAATATTTACAGTACAAAAATACAGCGTGTGTCCACACCGAGTGATCTGTATTTTCTCTTGTTAACAGTATGGAACCACGATGGCTGCGTACTAATGGCCTTGCATTAGTCTCAAGTCAAAAGACTGTCACTTCCCACCCGATTCTAATCGAAGATAGACCTCTTGTGACTGAGAGTTTGCGGCGCAAATGAGGAATGTGGCGGTCCATCTGCCCTCCATTTACAAACTGTCAACTCTCAGTCGATTCCGGTCAAGCGCATTCCTTACCAAAATATAAGTTCTCAAGTTGTTTGGGGTTGTCTTTCTTTTTGTTATTATAACTAATTTTATGGACTCAACAGGCGTACGGTCCGTCCGCGTTCAACATTCAGCTCCTAGCTCTAAACTCCACACACAAGACCACAGAATGGGTTTTTGGGCTTAAGGTGGTATGAAGCGCTAAGGAAATCTTTTGCCGAATTTAATGAGGTTCGAAAACAGCTTGATGGAAAGCGCATTGAAGACATTCCTGGGGCTTGATAAAGTACATTGATGATTAGATCTCAAAACAAATTAGCAATTAAGAAGGAGATTAAGATTGAAAGAGAAAAGCGACAAACCAACTTAGAATAAATCGAATCTTAGTCTTAAAAAGAACGCCGCTTTGCTGCGCAAAATCTTTAAGGTTTATTGTGTTCGTCGTAAAGTTAATTTCAAGGTAAATTTGTTAAGTCAACAACGAAATTAATGGTTTTGTTTCTGATTGTTTGTGCACCGTTTGTTGAAGAGAATTAATTGGTGTAAGATGAGACGGTTAAGCCCGACACGTGGGCTCGAATAACGCCCAGGAAATCACATTAACGCTCCTGACAAGATACACACATATATACACACATATATACACACACGCGTTCCCTTTGATCTCTCAAAGATATTCCCCATTCTTTTGTTTCAAAGCTCTCTAGTCTCATTCTGTGGTTGAAGCCCAGTGTGTGCTCTTTTAGGTCATAATATATCATGTCGTCATAAAGGAATGTATTACGTAAACACAATCAATTATAAGATTTCGTACCAATCTGATTTAAATGTGGCAGCCTTGAGAAAGTCGCCACTACTTCAGGCCTGTATGTATATGGAGTGCAAACTATCACCTAGTCCTGTAAACAAGACCCAGATGAGTACTAATGGTTGTGTATTTTGGATAATTTTAGACTTTCCTCCTTGGAACGTGCCCATGATGGTCATGTAATTTTTGAATACCACGTCTGTTTAGATTGTATTTCCAAATGGTACAGTTGATTTTATCATTCTTACGTTTCGCTCCATTCATTTCCTGTTGGTGTACCAAATTTGATCTCAGTTCCTGTCAAGCGCGCGTCTTTCCTGAAAAAGTTTTGCTTCTTATTGTGATACCAGTGTCAACAATAAATCAAAGGCTTTCTCCCTTTCTCGTTCATGCTAGAAGAGGGGGTGCAAGTTTGAACTATTGCAATGACCCCCCTCTTACGCTAGAAGATGCCCACAGGGGTGGGTGTGGTCAAGCTAATGTTATTCCGAGGAGAATATCTTTGTTTTAAGGACGGTCAAGTTCGTCATCATCTCGCTTGTGTTTTCCTGGTATTCTTGTTTAAAGTAAGAAGACATTTCGTTTGTTAACAAGATTAAAGGTTCGATCGTTCTTTTTGTTTTTAGTAGACGCAGTCTTATCATTCTTTTCTCAGTTACTTCGTGTTTGTGAGAGACTACTTAACGAAGATCGTTTTCTCTGCCAAGTCACACTAACGATAAGCTAAGTTCGTTTTACAATAGATCAATAATCAATAGATCAATAGGTGTAGTGGTTAACACATCGAACTAGTAATCCGAAGACGTGGGGTTCGATTCCGGCCGAGGGCTTAATGTTATTTTTCTCTTTATTCTTTCTATATATACACACCGAACGCATTCACTTAAATTACAATAGATCATGCAATATACAGTGTTCTATATTACAATCTCGTGCCGGACATTCTTCAGGCTCATGTTTTTAAATCTGGAGCAAAATGCAAAAGTCACATTGTTTTTAATACTATTACGAAAAAGCGATTTGATTTGAGGACATAATCCCCCTCAGTGCCAGTAAAACCCAGCGTGATCAGTCTTCTTTGGCACGCCAACATTTTGCTTAGTGTCCCAATGTTGCCCAGATTTTGTTATTTTGCGGCATTAGTCACCAAGTTTTGACCGTTTACTCTTTTTCTTGTTTCTTGCGCTGATTTCTTGAGACATTCTTATGCAATATGTATTTCCTCCAATCGAGCAAATCCCTTGTTAGAGGGGAGAGAACCTAACGTTATTAATTCGAAAATTAAAGTGTACACGTTGTTCACACTATGATAAGTACACTAAGTATAAACTAGCGCTTCACAACGAGCAATCAAAACGACTACTAACTAGAGTGTAACTAGAACTAGTCCTGGCTGCGTCAGTCAGTCATATATAGAGCAAGCTTCGGTTAGGTTGCATTAATAGCGGACACTGAAGTATGCTGGTCAGTGTGGTAATAATCTATTCACTGTGCATCCTCTTCCTGCTACACGTGAGAAGGGTTCTTGTCCATAGTTGATATTGTCCTTCGTTCTGTTAGCTTTGAAATAACTTACAAGTGGAAACTTAATATCTTGAGTGAAGAATTTAAGGCTAGTTTTTATCAACTCCATCTTGATCTGAAAATCTTCTCTTCGATTTAAAACACATCTACGTACGTGAAAGAATTCTTGCTCTTGGCATCCGCCGTTATCACGTGATCAGTGTCACGTGATGAACTATGTTTCCTTTAATCCATGCTTAGATTTCATTCTACACGGAAATCTATTTGTATTTGCTCTTAAACAGCGAGCATTGTAGTTTTCTAGGTAAACATAATAGTGTGAAAAACTGACTAGGATTCTTAGTTGACTTAGTTGCGAACCGCTCTGTGTTCAATGAGGAAGGAAGCTCGTGTTGTCGAGTTATTTTATCGAAAGGAATGAGTAAGGTCTGAATAAGTCTATACACTAACAATTTGTAATAAGTAGAAATTGAGGACGTTCACTTTACCAATGAATTACGTGTGTTATAGCATACATTGTTAAGGCCTCAACATACTAAGGTTTTTGCTCCAGGAGCAGGCTCCAGGGTCGTTTTGCTCCTTCATGTGTACCAAAGATTTCATGTAAAAAAGGTTATGGCGAAACTAGAATTTTGCCCGCGTACTCACGCTCCCTGATATTAAACTGGTTAGATATCGGCGAGCATGACCACACCATGCAGCAAGCTCCCGCAGCATGCTCTCTCGTGTGTACTAGTTGTGCAAAATGACCCGGGAGCCTGCCTCTGGAGCAAAACCCTTATTGTACCGATCTTTTATAAAACTGTGCAAGCAGATCCCCCGAGTGACCAACATCCCTACTGGTGGGAGACTGGACAGGTGGTTTGCGCACAAACTGATGGCCAAAGACAATCGTCCCTCTCAAGGTTAAAACAATATTGATATAAATCTATGAATTTATTAATATTTTCTCTCCAATCTTACCTTGCCTTTTCAAAATATCATTTATTTAACGTGTGTTTTTCAACGATGATATTTGCTGTCAACATGAATCACTGTGTACACTAGCTATGTATAGAAATTCGCCGTAAAATAATAACATCAAATATAATTATCATTGAAATATTCTTGGAATATTTTTTAGTTTGACATTTGAGAATGTAAGATGATCGCTTCTGCATTAGAATTGGACCAGATTCTGGACATAAACTAGATATATAACTGAGGTAAAATTAAAATGCGATTTTTGAACAAAATGCACGTCTTTTGTGATAATATTCTTTTGTTTTATTTTTTTCCTAATGACTTTGTCATGTTTTCGCCCTGCCTCTGCAATGAGGTTTTTCCCCAGATAAAGTTTTTATGCACTTTCTTCGCATGTATCTGTTTTGGTCTCAATATTTTTAGTTGTTCTCTACAGTCTGTAGAATCGATTATCAGTACAAGTGATCAGTACGTGCAGTAACGAGCGAGAGATGTGTTTGTGGTTGTCGTTGATATGGCCTTTGGTTGACGACAGGAATGTACTGTTATCCTTATCCGATTTAGCGCTATTGTTTGAAGCGCATTGTTAGCATCTTGGATAGAAATGATGTGGTCAGTTCAGCGTGTTTATTTTTTCCGCTTCTTTAAACACTTCTGTCTTTCTAGCTGATTGAGATTATGACTATCGACATGTTTTCGTTGACTGATTCAATCATTGCTGTTTGGTTATGATTACCAAAGATACGTCAGGCGGGTAGCGACCATAGTCAGGCACTCAATCAGTAATATTTCAGTTCCGTAAGAAAAGAAAGACCTTTGTAACTCCTCGTCATCTCAAATCTACACCATTATTTAACTTTTTCCCTCTCTAAAGCGAATTATCCTTGTAAATCTTGTGCCATTTTTCAACATGTCTGCTCGGTGATTCCACCATTGAATTCCAATGCTCTTGCCCAGACCCCTGAGAATTATAACCGAGTATAACTTGTCCCAGTCCTCCTCCGCCACCGTGAGTGACGTCATAGTGGTTGACGATCTTCAATACGACTGTGGTTAGTGAGATTTGGTCTGACGTAACATTAAAATTAAACTTTTCATTGTAGATTGGATTAAGAGTTTTTCTCTTTACTCGTGTGTTGGCCTTAGAGATCCTTATTCCATCACAGTACAGAGAGATTTTGATGTAAGGATCTGTGAATGGAAGATGAACTATTAGTCACCAGATTACAAGTGCGCATGACAGTACAGATTACTTAAACAACCTAGGACTAGTGCGCATGTCAGAAGAGAACACTAAAACACCCTAAGACTAGTGCGCATTCCAGAAAAGATCACAAAAACAAACTAGGACTGATGCGCATGTCAGAAAATATCACTAAGAAGCTCGAGGACTAGTGCGCATGTCAGAAGAGATCACTAAGACCCTAAGACAAGTGCGCATGTCAGGATGCCATGGTTTATCAGGGTGCGGTAGTTATATTTAGGCTCACCTGTTCTTTCAAGTGCTACTTTAGGAAGACCACGAACTTTTGTCAACGTCACAATAAAACGACCGCTGATTGGTCGATAACAAAGTGATACACAGATATCACCAAGGTCCTCTGGCTCAAGCTGTTCAAAATAACAATCAAGTGTTAGAAAATGAATAAGATATATAAAATATATCTTGTCTACTCAGCCATCTTGATTATTCCAGGTTTTTAATTCGTGCACATCGTAACACAGCAGTGAGACTTTACGATTTTTAGGTCTTTGGGACTAACAGTACCATTGGTTAACTCAAAGTTAAAGTTTTACTGTGCGCATCAAGATTTATTCAATCACCTTAATTTCTTACTTTTCGAAAAGTGGATTCCGAATTTTTCTTTCATTTTAACTACTTGATTTTAGTTTGGGACCATACATCCAGACATCGATTGCTGAAGCGTCGTATGGCAGGGCGAAACCATTTGCGGGTCAGCTGGAGATTTCGGCTCCAACACCGCTATCCATAATGACTAATCAGGGAGCTCGGCCGAAGCCTAAAGAG